>JAGKTI010000139.1:111919-127683 GCA_018397915.1 Birgus latro
AAGAGAGAGAGAGAGAGAGAGAGAGAGAGAGAGAGAGAGAGAAAAACAGGGTTTTGTGCTCGATCTTAATGAATTGATGGTCTTTGGTCAAGAAAATTCGGACCTTACGATAAGTGAAGACACCAAGTGCTGACATAAACAGTTAGGTAAGATAATTATGAGAGTTCAGTTCATAAGAATTATGCTGTCATACAAATTATACTGCTTGGCTGACTTGTTTATTTTTCACGACTACTGTATTTGTGTGCATCTACAGCATTAGTGTGTATCTGAGAATGCAATCATTCCATGCTAATGACTTCTTAATAGCTTTTTTCCCCTTTATTGTTAGCGATTAATGGCTTTCATTTTTTTTTTTTTTTTTTTTTTTTTAATGAGCGCCAAAAGTGACTCATGACGAAATATGTGTGATCCTGGGCGGCCCTTATTCATATGTAGTTTAGGTCAAGTTTTTGCATGATTTGTAATGAGGATTTTCAAGAGGCTTAGTAGAAATCCTTGGTGATTAACCCGTCCAGTCCCAACTGGTTTTTTACCCAGCCTACCCACAGATCCCGACCGATTTTCAACTTTTTGTTTTTTGGCTGAAACCTTCGCTTTTGGTGAGAAACATCGAAAATTCATACAGAAATCGCGATCCTAAGGTTAGATATGTTGATACAGGTGTCACTCAACCTTACGTTTTCCTTCTTTTTCAGAAATCGCAATCCTAAGGTTAGATATGTTGATACAGGTGTCACTCAACCTTACATTTTCTTCTTTTTCAGGGTACCTGGCTAAAGAAAACGAACTATGGAAGGGTTAACTAATTCAAGGCACTTTAAATTACATTTTTATATCATTTATTTGGTACGAATTTATGTGTAGTACAAGTCTATATTGGTTTTCACACAATAATATAGGCATAGAAAGCATTGTTCTCTCACCCAAAACTCCAGTATATGGCACCTTCCTTTACGAAATTACCACCTTATCACTTCTGTTTGTTTCTACCTCTAGCTCCTTTGTTTCTTTGTCCTTCACCTCAGGAATCACTTTCACCGTGAATTTCGTCACTGGAGAGACCGTGGGGCAACATACCTTTACTGGCCAGGTTACAGCTAACAGGTGAATTGCCCAGAGTGGGGGGGAGGGGGGGGAAGGGGGGGATAGGTGGGCCAGGCAGTATCCCCGCTTGACAGCAGGTAGAGGAAGGTCTCCCACATATGCCTACCAAAAATCATCTGCGAATGTTGAAAAATGTGCACACAACGGGCCTTGCAACTGAGTGACGTATGATGCACGTTGTTGGGTCTGTCCGTGGAAAAAAGTAGTGATGTGCATCGTACGTTGGTGGGACTCGGCGGGTTAAAATTTTTATGGGGAGTATTAGTGGGCAAAACTAATCGGTTAGGTTAGGATAGAATGCAGTAACTATGCACTGTTGTGTCCAGTCGGTGAGGTTATATGTAAACACACTGTCTTCAGTGTCTTAAGGCAGACCTATTTGTAATAATCTTAAGGCAGACCTATTTGTAATAATCTATCTTTAAATATATTATTAATGAAAAATATGAGACTCCTAGAACCTAACCCCCCATTTTACACGTAAATATATGTCACGTTTCAGCGCAAATTTGATTTTGCACGAGGTTCTGCGTAACTTATCTCACATTATGTCAAGACTCTATTGTATTACTGGCACTAACACCGAGCCCTGTGGGACTCCACCTGTTACTTCCCTCCATCCAGACAACCGTCCTTTATGACTGTCCTCATTTCTCTGTCTCTCAAGAAGTCTCTCATCCATTCTAGGAGGTTTCCCTTCAGTCCTCCTATATGCTCCAATTTTCACAATATTCGCTTATGGGGTACTTTGTCAAAGGCCTTCTCCAGATCTAAATACACACAATCCACACAGCTGTCTCTCCCCTGTAGAACGTCAATTGCTCCTGAGTAAAAGCGAAACAAGTTGGAAACGCATGACCTTTCACTTCTGAATCCAAACTGACTTTCAGCCAATATGTTCATCCCTTCCAGATATTTTATCCATCTATCTTTCAGGATTCTCTCGCACAATTTTCCGACCATGCTGGTCAGGGATACTGGTCTGTAATTCAGGGGTTCTTCCTTGATTCCTCCCATATAAATTGGTACCACATTTGCCCTCTTCCAATCCCAAGGCACTTTCCCCTCTTTCAGAGAACACACAAATAAACTGTGAATCTTATCTGCCAATTGTTCTCTGTATTCCTTCAGTACCCAGAGATTCCATCAGGTCCTGGGGCTTTCCTTACATCTTGAGTTTCCAGTAATTTATACATTTCCACTTTTATATCTTTTATCGCTACATTTCTAGTCACTCCCTCCCCCTCCACAAAATCCCTTTCTTTAGTGAAAACTGAATGGAAACATTTGTTCATGATTCCAGCATGCATTGTCGCATCTTTATAGACTTCTCCTTCTACTTTCAGTCTGTTGATACCTTCCTTTTGTTCCAATTTGCCATTGACAAATCTATAAAACAATTTGGGTTCTTCCTTACATTTGTCAATTAAACCTTTTACAAAGTTCCTTTCTTCCTCTCTATGTACTCTTGTATACTGTATTCATTTCTAATTCTTTAATATTCCTCCTCTGTTCTAGTATTACCTCTCTCTCTCCCCAATTGTTCCATGCCATGTCTTTCTCTTTTTCTGCAATCATACACCTTCTATTAAACCACTCCTTTTTCCTGTTTTCTTTCCCACTTACTCTTGGCACATATTTTTCCACTCCTGAATTACAGAGGTCTAGAAAGATACTCCACTTCCTCTGTATCTCTCATTTCTCTGAATGTTCTCCAATCCACATTTTTGAAAAATTCTCAATCCTGTAAAGTTTCCTTTCCCAAAGTTGTATCTTCCCCACCTATAAAGCTTCTCTCTTGGCATCATGTTCCCTATTATCATCTGGCACTCAATGACCACTTTATCACTTTTTCCCACAGGACACAGATATTTCAAAGATTCAATTACATCAGGTTCTTTGGTTAACAGTAAATCTAATCCAGCTGGTGTGTCGTCACCTCGGAATCGTGTCTCTTCTTTGACCCTCTGTGTCATTACATTATTCATTACTATATTCAACAATACAGTGCTCCATGAATCTTCACTGCCACCTGAGTCCCATTCGTCACAGTTCACCTCTTTACAATTAAAACCACCCATTAGAATTATATTCTTGCTTTTCTCAATCACTTTCTGTAGATAACTAATCATGTCTGACAACATCTCCTGGTATTTATTGTCATTCCATGCTCTTGTATTGGGGGAACATATACTACTGCCATATCTCTCTTGCCATTCTCTCCAGTGTGTGTGTATTTACCTAATTGTGATATACAGGAAATGAGCTACGCTCGTGGGGTCCCGTCTCTTTTTCTCAGTAAGTCAAATTTTGCTTTAAACTCATTTAAGTTTTCAGACTGGACGATCTCTTTGTCCAGTCTATTCCACAGGTCTATGCATCTATAAGGAAAACTATATTTCTTGGTGTCCTTCAAGCAGCGTGGCTTCTTCAGTTTCAGTCCATGTCCTCTTGTTGCTCTCTCATCCCAGAAAAACAGATCTTCTCTATCAATTTTATCTACTCCCATCATGGTCCTGAACACTGCATTCATGTCACCCCTCTCTCTCCTTTCCTCTAAGGATAGCAAATCCAGCCTTTCTAGCCTCTCACTGTATGACAGATCTGCCAGACTGGGGACCATCTTGGTTGGTTCTTTGTATTCTCTCAATCTTGGTTATACCTTTCTTTTTGTGTGGGGACCACACTACTGCTGCATATTCTAACCTGGGGTGGATCATGGCCACTATCAGTTTTTTCATCATCTCTTCATTCATGTAATGAAATGCTACTCTTATGTTGGTCAAAAGTTTATGTCTCTCTAACCATCTTGTTAATGTGTTTTTCAGGTGACAAAGTATCCTGGACCAGCACTCCCAAATCTTTCTCTTCTCTCGCTTTTGTGATTGGTTCATTACCCATCATATAATTCAGTGATAGTCTCTTGGTGCTTTTATCCATTTCCAATGTTTTACATTTTTTTGCGTTGAATTTCATTTCCCACATCCAGCTCCAGTCACGTATCCCATCCAGAACCTCCTGCAGCATTTTACAGTCCCCTTTAACTTCTACCTTCCTCAAGATCTTTGCATCATCAGCAAACAGACTTGCATAACTGTTTACTCCATCTACCATATCATTTACGTAAATCAGGAACATTACTGGCGCCAACACTGAGCCCTGTGGGACACCACTTGTTACTTCTCTCCATCCAGACGTCCTGTTCTTTATTACTGTCCTCATTTGTCTGTCTCTCAAAAAGTATCTCATCCATTCCAGGAGGCTACCCTTCAGTCCTCCAATAAGCTCTAATTTCCACATTAGTCTCTTATGGGGTACCTTGTCAAAGGCCTTCTCCAAATCTAAATATACACAATCCACCCAACCATCTCTCTCCTGTAGCACATCAATCGCTCTTGAGTAAAAGCTCAACAAGTTGGAAACACATGACCTTCCACTTCTAAATCCAAATTGACTTTCAGTCAAAATATTAATCTCTTCCATATATTTTATCCACCTATCTTTTAGAATCTTGTCGCACAATTTTTGCAACCATGCTGGTTAAGGACACTGGTCTCTGGTTCAGGGGTTCTTCCTTGTTTCCTCCCTTGTAAATTGGTACCACATTTGCTCTCTTCCATTCCCGAGGCACTTTTCCTTCTTCCAGCGAACACACAATTAAACTGTGAATCTTATTCGCCAGTTGCTTTCTACATTCCTTCAGTACCCAATTAGAGATTCCATCTGGTCCTGGGGCTTTCCTTACATCTTGAGTTTCCAGTAATTTGTACACTTCCTGCATTTCCACTTTTATATCTTTTATCACCACCTTCCTAGTCACTCCCTCCCCCTCCACAAACTCCCCTTCATTAGTAAAAACCGATTGGAAACGTCTGTTCATTATTTCAGCTTGCACTGCTGCATCATTATAGACCTCTCCTTCTACTTTCAGTTTGGTGATTCCTTCCTTTTGTTTCAATTTGCCATTAACAAATCTATAAAACAATTTGGGTTCATCCTTACATTTGTCGATTATACCTTTTTCAAAGTTCCTTTCTTCCTCTCTACGAATTCTTGTATATTCATTTCTAGTTCCTTTATATTCTTCCTTTGTTCTGTTATTACCTCTCTTTCTCCATTTGTTCCACGCCATGTCCCCCTCTTTTTTCACTATCATACACCTTCTATTAAACCACTCCTTTTTCCTGCATTCTTTCCCACTTACTCTTGGAACATATTTTTCCACTACTGAATTATAGAGGTCTAGAAAGATATCCCACTTCCTCTGAATCTCTCCTGTTTCTCTGAATTTTCTCCAATCTGCATTTTCAAAAAATTTTCTCAATTCTGTAAAGTTTGCTTTCCCAAAGTAATATCTTCCCTGCCTATGGAGCTCGTCTCTTGGCACCGCGTTCCCTATTATCATCTGGAACTCAATGACCACGTGATCACTTTTTCCTATAGGACACAGATATTTCAGGGATTCAGTTACATCAGGTTCTTTGGTTAGCAGTAAATCTAATCTTGCTGGTGTGTCATCACCTTGGAATCGTGTCTCTTCTTTGACCCAGTCATTACATTAGTCATCACAATGTTTAACAATATAGTGCCTCATGAATCTTCATCACCTCCTGAGTCCCATTCCTCCCAGTTCACCTCTTTGCAATTAAAATCACCCATTAGAATTACAGTAAACCCTTGATAAGCTGAACTATATGGGGCTCTACCCTGGTTCGAATTACCGAATTTTCCGGCTTACCGAATTTTCACCCCCCAAAATTGCTAAATTACCGAATTATCACCCCCCCAAAATTGCTAAGACAATACATATTACTTGTCCTTTCAACACTAAATTAAAGAAGCATATATAAATAAATTAGTTATGACAAAAAACAATATAGTGCATTTAATATACATTTAACTCCTTCAGTGCCGGGTGTATTTTCATTTTGTTCTTGCTACCACCAGACAATTTTAGTCAGTGTAGGTTGGGTCTGTGGAAGTGCACGGAGTTGGTACAGCCTTCGTTAGCCCCTTCAGTATGTGAGTCCAGTCCTGAGTGCCATAAAATCGGCTGGAGGAAGCGTAAATAAAGTAGAAATAGACATCACAGTACTGAAGTGGTTAATTGGTAGAAAATCATTCACAGAGGCAGTACCGACTGTTGGTAACGTGTGTTGGAGATGGATTTTCACCCCCCCAAATTGCAATAACAATACTTATTATTTGTCTTCTTAACACTAAAGTAAAGGAGCATATACAGTGTATAAATTAATAAAGAAAGACAAAAAAGAAAGAATTCAGTGCACATAATTTGCCTTTCGTCAGAGGCAGAAGATTGTCGGCAGTTTGTTTTGTTTTGGAGACGGAGGTGGTGGAGGTAGTTTAACTCACACTTGAACGTAAATTCTAAAAGTACCCAGTATTTATTTCACTCTATATTAAGAACTAAACTTAATAAGCACAGTTCTTGACACACAGTTTGTTTTGCTTTGGAGACAGAGGTGGTGGAGGTGGTTGAGTTCATACTGTAACGTAAATTCTAAACAGTACCCAGTATTTATTTCACTCTATATTAAGAACTAAACTTAAATGTAATCACTGTAATAGACTGCAATGTAACACCTTTCGTTAGAAGCAGTAGATTCTTCGAAGTTCGGCAGTTTGTGTTGTTTTGGAGACGGAGTTGGTGGAGGTGGGTTAGTTCATACTTTAACGTAAATACTAAACAGTACCCAGTATTTATTTCACTCTATATTAAGAACTAAACTTAAATGTAATCACTGTAATAAACTGCAATGTAACACTTTCAGTAATAATAGTACTGAACTTTAATCATGATCACTACACTGTCACACGCGCACATTTTTTTTTTTTTTTTAGCTTCATTCCTTTACGACTAGAGGTGCCAGTATCACTTCTTTTAAGCTATGAACCTTCCATGGCAAGGCAGAAGGCAAAAGGAGAGCACTGTTCAGCACTAAATGACAGTAAGAATGGCGCAACTACCGTCTCCAAAAGAAAGCAGCAGACTGGCGCCACGAGTCCGCTTGGCGCCATTTCTCCCCCTACTTTTGCATTTCGGCCTACTTTCATACGTGGTCTCGGCCTGAGTTCGGCTAACTGAAGATTCCGGCTTCTAAAAGTTCGGCTTATCAAGGGTTTACTGTATATTGCTGCTTTTCTCAATCACTTTCTGTAGATAACTAACCATGTCTGACAACATCTGGTATTCATCATCAATCCATGCTCTTGTCTTAGGTGGAACATATACCACTACTATATCTTTCTTACAGTTCTCTCCAGTTTCTAATTTCATGTTTATCACTTCAGCCCTACACTCTCCCATTTCCACAGAATCTACACTTAAGTTGTTCTTCACTACTATCATCACTCCTTCTCCCTTTTTATCTATTCTGTCTCTTCTCCACAATTTGTATTTGCCATCTCCCATATGGATATCAGTATTCTCCCTTAACTTGGTCTCTACAAAGCACATAACATCCATCAACATTAGTGTATGCCACTTTCAAACTTTTTTCATTATTACTTATACCCTCTCCTCTCCTCCTCTCCGTCGGTACCACTTCCTCAATTTCTGGTCCATAACTCTCCAATAAAACACTGTCTTCTCCTTCTCCATTCTCTGTTTGTTTTTTGCCTTAGCTTCCTTTACTAACTCCTTTATTTTAGCTCTTTCTTCCTCATTTGCATCTCTCCTTAACCAGACATTTTCGAACCCCTCTTTGTCTGCCAATTTCCATGTCCTATTCATGATTTCATTTACTATTGGCTGGGACTTAAACTTCACCTTCAATGGCCTCGCCCCTCCTTCCTCGTACTTACCTAACCTAAACACTTCAATCTCTTCTTGGGCTTTGTTGTTACCCTCCATGACTACTGATAATATTTCTTTAACTTTATTCAATTCTTCTCTTTCTCTTTCAGATCTTATCGTGATACACTTTTCCTTTACCCCTAAAATAATTACACATTTTTTCTTATCTGCTACATCCCTGACTAAAGATTCTCTACTTTTCAGTACCCTAACCACTTCCTTCTCCACCTTTTCCTTGCTTTGTTGTTCTATAATCTCTTTCAAATTTACATTCCCTTCCTCCTGAATTTTCTTCCACCCCTTTTGTTGCTCCTTGATTTCCTTAATATGCTCATCTTGCATCCTTGATTTTGAATCATACTCATCTAATTTACTTTTCATTCTGTCTCTTTCTTCTTCCAACCTCTTGTTTTCCCTCTTGAGCTGTTCTATTTCATTTGTGGCAGATTCATTACTCACTTTTAATTCCGTGAATTCTCTTTCTTGTTCTGCACTGCGTGTGTAAACTTTTTCCAGCTTGTTCTGTAAGACTTTGATCTCTCTCTCCTGTTGTAAGGTCCACTCCTGCAGCTCTCTAATTACTACCCATACCTTCTTCAATTCCTGGACATTCCTCTCCGCCGTTTTTTCTACTCCTGCTACTCTTGTCTGATCCAGTTTGGTACTTCCATTTCTCGCATCTTCGTCAGAGAAGCCCACAAACTCCCTTTCGCCAGATGTAAACAAACCGCCATCGCTTTCCGCCATGATACAACCATATGGAAACTTTTCTATTCTACTGTATCGTGTTCTCTTTATCCCGAAACCCGCGTTTTTTAAAACTAATGTCTGACAGGACCACCACTCACGCACTCATTTACATAATCACAATAGGCTGGCTTCCTTTCGCCACTGATTCAGCGATTATTTCCCTGCGATCCAGCAAGACGTCTGTCTCCGTCGGTGACCTGTGTGTGTGTGTGTGTGTGTTTTCACCGGGTCGGTCAGGATCACAAGACGGTTGTGATCATCAGCACTTCACCCTCCCAGAAAAGAGCTGAGAGCTCATATAGTCCAATCTAAGGGCAAAGCCCTGACCTTCACACACACACCCATTCTCTTGCTCAAAGAAGACAGTGACCACTCACTTCGTCAGTGAAAATTTTCGCATCCTGAGCAAGGCATGAACCCCCATCTTAGCAGATGCTAAGTGTGTGTGTATTTACCTATTTGTAGTACTGTATACAGGAATTGAGCTAAGCTCATGTTGTCCTGTCTCCATATCTACATTCATCTAATCTAGTTTTAAATACATAAATGTTTTTCGCCTGCACCACCTCTTCGTCTAAGTCATTCCAAATACTTATGCTTCTGTTCGGGAAACTGAACCTTTTGACATCATTAAGATATCTACTTTTCCTCAACTTGAAGCCATGACCTCTTGTTCTTCCATCATCCAACACAAAAAGATCCTCTCTATCCACCCTTTTCAATTCTCTTATATTTCTAAATATCGTGATCAAGTCACCTTTTTCCCTTCTCTCGCGCAGTGTTGGTAACTTCAGTTTTTCCAATCTCTCCTCGTTGGTGAGTTCCCTTAACCCTTAAACCGCGGGGATGTCGGAGGTGTGCCGTGCCAATCCCACGGGGATATTCGTGCTCCGACTGAGTTTTAAAAAATATTTGCCAAAAATCAGTTATTAGTCTGAGAATATTATAATTACATATGCATATGGTACATACCTTCAGCTTTCTCCTGGGATGACTTTTTAGCACTCATCGACTACCATAGGGATTGTGGAGACTACTAAAGTTGGATAACTAAGTCTCCACTTTACACTTCCCGACTTACCGTAATATGAATACCACTGCCAGATATTAGCACTAGAAACACTATTCAATGATTTCCAAGTAGTCTGGAATCCATACTCGAAAAAAAAAACACTGTAAAAGCAATGTAAAATACGAGCGCGTACGAGCCTCCCACTCGCTCTAATTCGCCGCTGGTATTCTGTCATTTCTTATCATATACACACTCACACTTTATTATTTCTAGTACTTTATTACACTTATATATATCTACAGTTCTTTACTGCTTCTCACACGATGTTTAGTATGGGTAGAGGTCACAGGGCCTTTTATAATGGGCGCAAAAGCGGCAGAAATAGAGGGGCACGACTGCGACGTGATTTCACCCTGAAGGACGAGAGCGAACTGAATGTACAGTACGTATTTCGGTAACCAAGAGTTGAAAATGTCAGCTGCTAATGTACATGCTAAGAAAAAAGTCGCAGGAAATCTAGACAATACATAGTAAATTAGGTAGTTCCAGGTGAATATAAAATACCACTCAGGCTTCTCCTTTCCTTTCTTATATACATGTATATAACAAGAGTAGCTGATACGACATATTTCATGGGAAAATAAGGCAGGGGATATTAGCCAATGAGTGCAGGTTGGATGTTGCCAAGTGATAATTAGCCAATTCTAGGTGTATGGCACTATCAATTACAGTAAGGTCCCGGGTTACATCAGAGTTCCGTTCCCGAGACATGACGTAAGCCGATTTTGAACGTAAGTCGAGTTTTACAGATTTTTCAACCATATATCGCATACTATACATGTAATAATCTTATAACAGGTTTGTATAAGAAACACAGTCTTTTGAACTGATGATATTTACTGAATAAAATATAAGTTGTACTTGCTACGAGTCTTCGTCACAGTAGCTCACTCGCTGCAGTAACGGTACTTCTCATCGTCATGGCAACCGCTTCCTCACTCTCCCGTCCTTACACACGTGCCCACTGCCAACACACATTTTATTCTTAAATTCAAACACTTTTCATACTTCATCATACAATAAAGTTTACCGTAAAATACTCCCATAAAATATGAAATACGAACATCATTACCACCACAATGATGTAAGCATTTCTAACACCAATCTTGATGGCTTTTTTTCCCTCACTCGATCACTGATGCTTTTTCTCCTTTCTCATTACGCTTAATAATATCGACTTTTTCACGTAATGTGATGGTCTTGCGTTTCTCGGAGTCATTATGGTCACTAGGAAGCTGTCTCTTAGGCATCGTGGAATCAGGCGAAAAACAAACACAAGAAAATTACAGTACAGGTGGTAGTAGCAGCGAGACTGAGAGCGATTGTTGGTTTGGTAGTCAAGCGTGAGGCGGGAAAACACCAGAGAATCTTGCGGTAAACAGCAACCCTTAAAAAACCGAGCTTTACGTATTTTTTTCTTTATTTTCATATATTTTAAAATTTGTGAACCGACTGTCGTAATCTCGACTTGACGTAAGTCGATACCGACGTAACCCGGGACCTTACTGTACATTATTTTATATATACAGTATATATATTATTTTGTAAAAGAATAGGGCATGGGGCTCATTTCAATGGACGAAAACAGTGGAAAAATCCGGGGAAGATTTATTTAGCGCAGAGCGGCTAAGCATACGACACGAGAGGGTAATGGAGGGGAGGTAGGAAGGGGAGTCTAGAATGGGGGAAAATGGCTAAATTGTCAACAATCGATGGGAGTACTGATGACATTAGCAGCTCTGACTATTGTTGAACACTAGCAGTGGTGATAGATGATACAAGTCACCACCTGAAAGCCAGGGCGAATTTAAAAAATCACGGAGTCACACGAGTGACGCCCCATGGTATGATCCATTGCACCCGCCATGACGACCCGCGGTTTAAGGATTAAACATGGTATCATCCTCGTTGTCATCCGTCGAACCCTCTCTAGTTTATCAATATGCTTCTCCAAATGAGGTGACCACACCACAGCCGCATACTGCAGTCTTGGTCTAACCATGGTCACTATCAACTCCCTCAACATTTCCTCATCCATATAATTAAAAGCCACTCTCATATTAGTCAATAATCTATAAGTTTCGCCAATGATTTTGTTTATATGCTTTTCTGGTGACAAGTCTTCCTGAATAATCACTCCCAAGTCTTTCTCATCCTTTCTTTTACTAATTATCTCATTGCCCATTTTATATGTCCAGTGTGGTCTTCTTTCACTTATTCCCATTTCTAATATATGACACTTCTTGGCATTAAAATCCATTTCCCAAGTCTGGCTCCAGCTGTGAAGTTTGTCCAAATCCTCTTGCAGTTCTTTACAACTATCAATACATTTAATATGATTCATAATATTAGCATCATCTGCAAACATACTCATGTACCTATTCAAACCCTCTGGCAAATCATTTACATATATCAGAAACATTATAGGGGCCAGGACAGAGCCCTGGGGTACTCCACTAGTCACATTTCTCCATTGTGAAACCTTGTCTCTTATAACTGTTCTCATCTGCCTTCCTATCAAATCATCTCCCATCCACTTTAATAGTTTCCCATGCACCTCTCCAGAGGTCTTCAACTTCTACAGTAGCCTCCCAGAGGGCATCCTGTCAAATGCTTTCTTATGATCCAGATAGACACAGTCCACCCATCCCACTCTCTCCTGTATGACATCTATTACCCTACTGTAGAAACTTAATAGGTTAGTAACACATGATCTTTCTTCCCTAAAACCAAACTGTCTTGGTGTTATCACTTCATTTTCTTCTAAATACTTTATCCATCATTTTCTAATAATTTTCTCAGTTTTACAACCATTACTAGTAAGTGACACAGGTCTATAATTATGTGGATCCTCCCTATCTCCTCCCTTGAAGACTGGTACAATACTTGCTCTTTTCCAATTGTTGGAAACTAGACAAACCACACTCACCCGGCCGCCTTTATGACGTGAACTGCCAAGGCTCCCGGTTGCATACCACAGGAACCTTCCGATGACTTCATCACTCGTGACTTAGCAGATGTGTGTGTGCGCACACACACTAACACTCTCGTCCTCTCCTCTAAATTTGACAGAAGATTCCAAGGACGAAGCTGGATGGTCTATTTGCGTCTGATACACACTATGTACACTATGTATCCAATACACAGACTTTTGTGTGAGTACTATCAACACCCGATACACACTATGTATCCAATACATACACTTTTGTTTAATTACTATCAAGACCCAGTCTGTGGCCACATACAGATATGTGATGTCTCTTAAAGTATTATAAACTTTCTAGTCTCGGCTGACTACTGCACGCAGCTGCTCGGTTGAGGCACCTTTCTTGGTGAGACAATCAGCCAGTTGTTGTGATATATCCACCCAGGATACCTCATCAATCTCCCCCCGCTCCAACATGTCCCGCAACACAGCAATATCAATGCGCAATCTCCTGTCTTCGACGCTCTTACAAGAGTAAAGGGCGTCCACCAGACTCTTGTTGTCGACGAAACACTTTATTTTGATCTTTCCACATCCAGATACCTCATGCAATATGTTGGAGAGATATACAGCAGTTTCAGCACATTCAAGCAGCGCCAACGCCTCAGCAGATAAGGTAGATTTGACGACCCTCCTGATCTTCCTTGTCTGCCAAAATATAGGACATCTTGCCTCACTAGCATCTCGTAGGAAGATCACAAAACTTCCCTGAGATCCATTGCCTACAAGGTTGGCAAATGAGGCATCCGAAAAGCACTCTATATGACAGTCCTCGATCGGCCCCATTCTTGGAATGTATAGCTTCATGTTGTCTGTCTTCACCCTTGAGATCACCTTATTGAGTCTAAGCAAATCCACTACGGTAGCTCGGTTGCTATTCACGCTCAACTCACACCCATCAAAGGCAATATCTGGCCGAGTGTATGTGGCAATCCAATTGAGTTGCCCAATTAATGCTCGGTACTCCATTTTCTCAGACTTGGACAGCTCCCCTGATTTTACTGCTGCACGATGTTTACTCAGCATGACTGGTTTCAAGGATGAAGCATACTGGAATTGGTCGAGCGTTATGCTGCCATCGATGTTGGAGATGATATTGAGACCAACATATTTGAAGGCTTTTGATTCTGAACTGCCGATGAGGAATATTTGACTCAACCGATTTATCACTTGCTGTTCAAACTCATGTGTATCAGCCCAAAGGAAGTCGTCGATGTAGATGCATACAATGCCTTCGACTTTGCCACCATTGCTCCAAGAGAACAGCGCTGAATCCAGTGATGATACTTTAGCTCCGAGACTCAACAAATGATCTTTTACGCGCAGATACCAATGCCTAGCAGCATCACAAACGCCGTAAACAGTTTTCTTTAGTCTCCATAACTTACCATTTGCATATTCTGGTGGAGGACGTAAATGAACAACTCTCTCAATGTCATTACCTTGCAGGTAGGCAGCTTTCACGTCCATAGTGTGGCAATCCCACTGGTTGGTGGAGGCCAAAGAAAGTGCCAAACGCACTGCTTCCTTTGAACAAGTAGGCGAGTCTTTTCGGAGATCCACTGTGTCTTCCTCAAATCCTCTGGCAACTAAGCGGGCCTTAACAATAGGCTTCCATTTTTCAGTTTTTCTGTCACAACCCATCGAACCGTTATGGCACCTTGCCCAACATCATCTACTTCCTCATACACATCATTATTCTGCCAATTTGTAATTTCATTTTCCTTAGCACATAATGCAGCCTCAGAGTTGAAAAGAACAAGCATTTCTGTGTCATCATCAACCACTTCCTATTTGCTAAGATCCTTCTCCAAATCTATCCAATCAATGCTGCCATCAGAGTCCCTCTTCAAATTATAGCAGTGTTTGTACTTTCCAGTGGCTTTACCTGCCCGACTTATAATCCTTCCAGACACCAACTCTCCACTTTCTGAATGTATTCCCTTTATACGTTGACCAACAGAAACTTTGGGAAGCTGATTAATCGGAACAGAAACTGTGGGAGGCTCATCGATTGGGACCACACCATCTTCTGACTCGTCATCTGGTGGATAGTCATTCAACACTTGTGTAGGATTGTCATTAGGCTTCTCCTGGACAACATTTTTCTTCTCATCACTGCTGACATCACTTTCAACTGTAGTATCTTGCTCTGGCACTCGCGCTAGACGACATACGTGCACTCGCACGTATACACCGCCGTGTCTCACTAGAATTTGTTTCCCATCTCTGCCTATTACAATTCCGGGACCGTGCCACTCATGACTGTCATTTCTTTTGTAGAAGACTTCATCTACATTCCGGATGTCGTTTAGGTCACTCGAACGTACGCTGTGCCGCAGAGCCCTAGCCAAGCGTTCATCTGATTCGGTCTTTATAAACTCTTGACTAGCTAAATGAAGAGCGTTCAAGTTGTCTCTCACAATTTTCGATGGTGATGAAGGTTCCAAGGCTGGAGGATCATTTGTGTACACATTAGGCAGACCAGGGTTTTGACCAAAAACAAGTTGGTTAGGAGCAAAGCCTGAGTAGTTGGTGAGAGCATTTGTGGCCGATACTGCCCATGCCAAGGCCACATCCAATTCACACTGGCTATCAGCCATTATCTTCCTAACAATGTCACCAATGACTGCATTTTGACGCTCACAGACTCCGTTGTTCCAAGGACTCTCTGCAGACGTTGCCATGATCTTGATATTGAAGGCCTCTCCCAATGCTCACATTTCCGCATTATTGAATTCACAGCCATTGTCTGTAAGAATTTTTCTAGGTGCGCCAAACACAACAATCCAGCTCCGAAATATTCCTTTGATAATGGTGGGCGCACACTTATCTGCGATTACTATCACATTACAATACCTGGTCGCCAAATCAACAAGGACTAAGAAATAATGCCTTCCCCAAGCTTTTAAATCCATGGCGAGGGCTTCATTAAACTTAGATGCCATGGGCAAACTGACTACGGGTCGGGGCTTGGCTTTCTTAAATCTGCAACAGACTGTACAAGCATCAGATACAGCCTTGATAGCCCG
>JAGKTI010000139.1:132601-153610 GCA_018397915.1 Birgus latro
TGACCACATACAGATATGTGATGTCTCTTAAAGTATTATAAACTTTCTAGTCTCGGCTGACTGCTGCACGCAGTCGCTCGGTCGAAGCACCTTTCTTGGTGAGACAATCAGCCAGTTGTTGTGATGTATCCACCCAGGATACCTCATCAATCTCCCCCCGCTCCAACATGTCCCGCAACACAGCAATATCAATGCGCAATCTCCTGTCTTCGACGCTCTTACAAGAGTAAAGGGCGTCCACCAGACTCTTGTTGTCGACGAAACACTTTATTTTGATCTTTCCACATCCAGATACCTCATGCAATATGTTGGAGAGATATACAGCAGTTTCAGCACATTCAAGCAGCGCCAACGCCTCAGCAGATAAGGTAGATTTGACGACCCTCCTGATCTTCCTTGTCTGCCAAAATATAGGACATCTTGCCTCACTAGCATCTCGTAGGAAGATCACAAAACTTCCCTGAGATCCATTGCCTACAAGGTTGGCAAATGAGGCATCCGAAAAGCACTCTATATGACAGTCCTCGATCGGCCCCATTCTTGGAATGTATAGCTTCATGTTGTCTGTCTTCACCCTTGAGATCACCTTATTGAGTCTAAGCAAATCCACTACGGTAGCTCGGTTGCTATTCACGCTCAACTCACACCCATCAAAGGCAATATCTGGCCGAGTGTATGTGGCAATCCAATTGAGTTGCCCAATTAATGCTCGGTACTCCATTTTCTCAGACTTGGACAGCTCCCCTGATTTTACTGCTGCACGATGTTTACTCAGCATGACTGGTTTCAAGGATGAAGCATACTGGAATTGGTCGAGCGTTATGCTGCCATCGATGTTGGAGATGATATTGAGACCAACATATTTGAAGGCTTTTGATTCTGAACTGCCGATGAGGAATATTTGACTCAACCGATTTATCACTTGCTGTTCAAACTCATGTGTATCAGCCCAAAGGAAGTCGTCGATGTAGATGCATACAATGCCTTCGACTTTGCCACCATTGCTCCAAGAGAACAGCGCTGAATCCAGTGATGATACTTTAGCTCCGAGACTCAACAAATGATCTTTTACGCGCAGATACCAATGCCTAGCAGCATCACAAACGCCGTAAACAGTTTTCTTTAGTCTCCATAACTTACCATTTGCATATTCTGGTGGAGGACGTAAATGAACAACTCTCTCAATGTCATTACCTTGCAGGTAGGCAGCTTTCACGTCCATAGTGTGGCAATCCCACTGGTTGGTGGAGGCCAAAGAAAGTGCCAAACGCACTGCTTCCTTTGAACAAGTAGGCGAGTCTTTTCGGAGATCCACTGTGTCTTCCTCAAATCCTCTGGCAACTAAGCGGGCCTTAACAATAGGCTTCCATTTTTCAGTTTTTCTGTCACAACCCATCGAACCGTTATGGCACCTTGCCCAACATCATCTACTTCCTCATACACATCATTATTCTGCCAATTTGTAATTTCATTTTCCTTAGCACATAATGCAGCCTCAGAGTTGAAAAGAACAAGCATTTCTGTGTCATCATCAACCACTTCCTATTTGCTAAGATCCTTCTCCAAATCTATCCAATCAATGCTGCCATCAGAGTCCCTCTTCAAATTATAGCAGTGTTTGTACTTTCCAGTGGCTTTACCTGCCTGACCTATAATCCTTCCAGACACCAACTCTCCACTTTCTGAATGTATTCCCTTTATACGTTGACCAACAGAAACTTTGGGAAGCTGATTAATCGGAACAGAAACTGTGGGAGGCTCATCGATCTTCAGTAACTGTGGGAGGCTCATCGATCTTCAGTAACTGTGGGAGGCTCATCGATTGGGACCACACCATCTTCTGACTCGTCATCTGGTGGATAGTCATTCAACACTTGTGTAGGATTGTCATTAGGCTTCTCCTGGACAACATTTTTCTTCTCATCACTGCTGACATCACTTTCAACTGTAGTATCTTGCTCTGGCACTCGCGCTAGACGACATACGTGCACTCGCACGTATACACCGCCGTGTCTCACTAGAATTTGTTTCCCATCTCTGCCTATTACAATTCCGGGACCGTGCCACTCATGACTGTCATTTCTTTTGTAGAAGACTTCATCTACATTCCGGATGTCGTTTAGGTCACTCGAACGTACGCTGTGCCGCAGAGCCCTAGCCAAGCGTTCATCTGATTCGGTCTTTATAAACTCTTGACTAGCTAAATGAAGAGCGTTCAAGTTGTCTCTCACAATTTTCGATGGTGATGAAGGTTCCAAGGCTGGAGGATCATTTGTGTACACATTAGGCAGACCAGGGTTTTGACCAAAAACAAGTTGGTTAGGAGAAAAGCCTGAGTAGTTGGTGAGAGCATTTTTTGCCAATACTGCCCATGCCAAGGCCACATCCAATTCACACTGGCTATCAGCCATTATCTTCCTAACAATGTCACCAATGACTGCATTTTGACGCTCACAGACTCCGTTGTTCCAAGGACTCTCTGCAGACGTTGCCATGATCTTGATATTGAAGGCCTCTCCCAATGCTCACATTTCCGCATTATTGAATTCACAGCCATTGTCTGTAAGAATTTTTCTAGGTGCGCCAAACACAACAATCCAGCTCCGAAATATTCCTTTGATAATGGTGGGCGCACACTTATCTGCGATTACTATCACATTACAATACCTGGTCGCCAAATCAACAAGGACTAAGAAATAATGCCTTCCCCAAGCTTTTAAATCCATGGCGAGGGCTTCATTAAACTTAGATGCCATGGGCAAACTGACTACGGGTCGGGGCTTGGCTTTCTTAAATCTGCAACAGACTGTACAAGCATCAGATACAGCCTTGACAGCCTGTTCCAGTTTTGAACTTTTAATTCCCGCATCTGTGATCAGTTTAATTAGTTTTGCCGATGTTGGGTGTCCAAATTGCCTGTGAAGCTTCAAAGCTGTTTTTTCTACATCACCCCCACAAGTTGCCAACATGATTGTTTCACAAAATTCATGATCTAGTCATAAGAAAATTGGAAGTAAGTAATGGCCTGAAGATGAGGACTTTAAATCAATGATAGTTCCACAAATTTTGACCTGGTCAGTTCCAAGGTTAATCAACATTTTTGCTTTTTTCATGGAACGTCTACTCAACAGCAAGGGAATATTGCAGTCCACAACATCAGTCACGATGGTAGCATGCATGTTTCCAATGTAGCAGGGCAGAGTAACACGTTTGAGGGAAGAAACTGTGACACCATCAGCAAAAGTAAACGTTGAGGATGACGCTTCTTCGCTTACAGCATCACGTTCATAATCAGTGAGCTCACTTAGATAGCAATTGATCCATTCAACTCCACATACAGTTGTAGAACACCCTGTGTCTAGCAGAGCACATCCCTTAGATTCTTCTACTAGAGTCTGTGACTTACCTCTACTAGCGGCATCATTCGCATAGCCCATAAACAATGACAGATGCACTGTTTCAGAATTCTCTTCTCGACTGCCGTCGTTTTCGTATGCATCCGGACAGTCACGTGCCCAATGAAATCTAGAATCACATACGAAACACCTCGATACCTTTCCGTCAGGCCCAAGTGGGTTCTGCCTCTTGCCGGTGGATGAGCGATGGGGAATTCTGGCAGATACGGTTGAACATCGGCCACTACCCCGACGTCGATCACATATTGCACCACCCCGCAACATTCTCCGTCCTCGTCGAGTACCTCTAGCATAAAGCGTTTCGTCACCCTCAACTTCGTCACTCCAAAATACTGGTTCGTCTTTCACCTCCCGGGCAGACACCGATGCCTCGTTCTGCCTGCCAATTTCACCAGCAAAAATACGATTCAGGGCAGATTTCATATTTTCGTATGTCACCTCAGTTATCGCGGACATCACTAGTTGTCGTTCACTGTCTGAAAGTTTGCATGCAGCTAATAGCATAAAAGCCATCACAGAATTTGGCAGTTCCATGTTCTGCTTGGTAAATTTGAAGTAAACATGCTCAAATTCTGTCACGAACTCCCGAATGCTCATATCACTGGCTCTTCTGAAGTTATATAGCTCATAAAATGCTGCAAACTGTTGACGTCCTTTGTCCACAAGAAATAAACCGTCAAATTTTTTCAGCAGGGTCTGAACACCATCCTTCTGCTTTAAAACATCTGTTTCAATCTGTGAAGACGCCACCCTCGCTCTGCCACACAATGACAGGTGAAAAGCTAAAGCTTGTTTTTCTGCTGCTAGGTCCATTAGTTCGCACCAAATGCCAATGTCTTTTTTCCAGCTCTCATATGTAGAATCATTTTCCAGTTTTGGAGGCCACTTGGTCGAACACGATGCCATTCTCGAACCACGCTCTGCTACCAATGTTGGAAACTAGACAAACCACACTCACCCAGCCGCCTTTACGACGTGAACTGCCAAGGCTCCCGGTTGCATACCACAGGAACCTTCCGATGATGTCATCACTCGTGACTTAGCAGATGTGTGCGTGTGCACACACACTAACACCAATCTTTAGGTAACTGTCCATATTCAAGTGAGGTCTTGATAATGACATAAACTGGCCACAGTAACTTGTTGCCACATTCCATCAGGATCCATCCAGCCACACCATCTAGTCCCACTGCTTTTCTCACATCCAAATCCGTCATCAGCTGTAGCACCTCATTCGTGTCAACTGTAATTTCGGTCATTCTCGTCAGCCTGGGCTCCATTTCAGGCTCCCTAAATTCGTCTTCCAATACATAAACTGACTGCAGCTAGTTGTTCATTATTTCACACATCTTCCTCTCTTTCGTATGTTTCACCTCCATCCCTCAGTCGTATTATACTGTCCTTAACTTTCATTTTGCCATTTACAAACCTATAAAGTAGTTTCGGCTCTTTTTTAGTTAGATGAAATATCTTTTTCGTATTTCCTTTCCTCTTCTCTCCATACACTTACATACTTATTTCTTACCTGCTTGTACTCCTCCTAAGCCCTTTCACTATACCTTCTTCTCACTTTATTCCATGTTTTTTTTCTTGCCTCTTATGACATGCTACATTTGTTGTTAAACCATTCTTTCTTCCTTTCCACAGCTGCAGAAAATTTTGGGACATACTTAGTAACTCCTGTTTTATATACTTCTATCAAAAACTCATATTTCTCATCAACATTTGTGATCGTATTCATTTTACTCCAGTCTACATTTTGGAAAAAGTTCCTCAGGGAAGCAAAGTTTGCCTCCCCATAATTATCCATCTCTTTCTTCTTCCCTTACTCCTACCACTTCTATTTCAATTACCAGATGATCACTTTTACCAAAGGGGCATTGGTAGGTTATGTTCCTCACATCATTTGGGTCCTTTGTGAATACTAGGTCAAACCTCGATGGTTTGTCGTCACCCCTAATTCTTGTGTTTTCTTTGATCAATTGGGTTAACATGTTTTCCATCACCAATTCCATTAATTTATTTCCTCATGATTCCTCACAGTTCCCAGCATCCATACTTTCCCAATCAAATTCTCTGCAGTTAAAATCTCCCATTATTATTATTCTATTTCTTCATTCAATTAACATCTTTAGCCTAATAATGGATTCTCTTATTAACTACTCGTAATCTTCCTTCGTCCATGCCCTAGTTCTGGGTGGCATATAAAATACTATTACATCCATTTTACCTTCATAACTGTCCTCTATTGCAACTCCCAAATGTTCAGCCATGGTATTTTCAATTTCTATATTCTTTGCTCTTAGGTCATTATGGGTTATCATTATACGTCCCCCAGGCTTAGCTTTTCTGTCCTTCTTCCAAATGTTATAATTGTTCCAGCCAAATAATTTTATATCGATATCTCGGGGCAATTTAGTCTCTACCAAGCAAACAATTTCAGGTTTATTTTCATTTATATACAGTAGTTTCCAATTTCCCCTTTCTTAGATATTAACCCATCATCACTGTACATGATACTCAGATTTGCTGCACTGTTTTCATATTTACTCGTTCTTCTCTTTTTCATATTCATATCCTTCCCCTTTGTTTCCTTCACATCTAGTTCCTCACACAGCACTTTCTTACTTTCATATCCATCACTCTCAAAAAAAAAAATGGTTTACGTTCTTGCTCTGTAATCCTGTCATTTTTTTCCTTTACTTGTTCCTTCAAAGATTTTAAAACTTCTCTTTCTTCTTCATTCAAATCCTTCCTTACTATATATATGTAATCCCTCCACTATCCGACATAATAGAGCCAAAGGCATGTCCGGATATTGGTCTTGTCCGGATATTGGCCCTGAAGCTCCAGCACTGGTCATTCATGACCCTAACCTAACCTAACCTAAATCAGACAACCACCAACCTACCTCCCTACCGGACATTCATAGCACTTATTTAAGTCCCCTTTCACATAAATAATGCACACAAAGCATGAATTAACTGAATTTTAAACCAAAAAATGATGATTTAGAGGTGAGTAAGGCATAGGTGCTCACAACTTGCCAGCAAGTGTAAGTAAGTATCAGACATGGAAATCATTATGAAAATCACCCTTTCTCACACCATATGCATTAAATAATGAACACAAACCATGATTTCATTGAATTTTAACCAAAAACTGATGATTTTGAGGTAAGTAAGGCATAGATGTTCATGAGTTGGCAGCTTAGTGTAAATAAGTATCAGATGTGGCAATCACTATGAAAATCATGATTTCTCACATTTCATGCACTAAAATATGGGATACAAAGCATCAAATAAATAAACTGTTACCAGAAAAAGAGTTAGGTATGGCAAAGGTGTTCACTGTTCACCAACAGCACCGGTCATTCTTGACCCTAACCTAACCTAACCTAAATCAGAAAACCACCTACCTACCTCCGTAACAGACATGCATAGCACATATTTAAGACCCCATTCACATAAATAATTGGCACAAAGCATGAATTAATCGAATTTTAACCCAAAAATGATGAATTTGAGGTGAGTAAGGAAGGAGTGTTCACGAGTTGGCAGGTTAGTGTAAGTAAGCATAGGACGTGGCAATCACTATGAAAATCATCATTTCTCATATCTTATGCACTAAAATATGGGATACAAAGCATCAAATAAATAAATTGTTACCAGAAAAAGAGTTAGGTATGGTAAAGGAGTTCACTGTTCACCAACAGCACCGATCATTCTTGACCCTAACCTAACCAAACCTAAATCAGAAAATCACCTACCTACCTCCCTACCAGACATGCATAGCACTTATTTAAGACCACATTCACATAAATAATGGGCACAAAGCATGAATTAATCAAATTTTAACCCAAAAATGATGAATTTGAGGTGAGTAAGCGGGGGTGTTCACGAGTTGGCAGGTTAGTGTAAGTAAGTAAGTAAGTATCGGACGTGGCAATCACTATGAAAATCATCATTTCTCATATCTTATGCACTAAAATATGGGATACAAAGCATCAAATAAATAAATTGTTACCAGAAAAAGAGTTAGATAAGGCAAAGGTGTTCACTTTTCACCAACAGCACTGGTCATTCTTGACCCTAACCTAACCTAACCTAAATCAGAAAACCACCAACCTACCTCCCTATCGGACATGCATAGCACTTATTTAAGACCCCATTCACATAAATAATTGGCACAGAGCATGAATTAATCGAATTTTAACCCCAAAATGATGATTTTGAGGTGAGTAAGGCAGGGGTGTTCGCCAGCTGACTACATAATGAATGTAAGGAAGAGACATGATCATTACTGAGAAAATCACCTTTTCACAGCCTATGCACTGAAATATGGGACACAAAGCATGAAGTAAGTAAAATGTAACCAGAAAAATTATGATTTAGAGGTGTGTAGGGCAAAAATGTTCACCAGTTGACTAGATAGTGAACGTATGTAAGAGACATGGTAATCACCGAGAAAATCACCTCTTTCACAGCCTGTGCCCTCAAATATGGAACACAAAGCATGAAGTAAATAAAATGTAACCAGAGAATGAGGATTTAGAAGTCTATCTATCTGTCTATCTATCGCCAGATGCCTGAATCCCAAACAGGGTGGCCATAAACAAATCGCCTCCATGTCACTCTGTCCCCTGCCATTTCACTACCACGCTCCCAACTCACACCCCCCTCTCTCATATACCTCTCCACTCCATCCCCCCATCTCATCCTCGGCCTCCCCCTCCCACTCGCCCCCTCCACCTCACTCACATACACTTTCCTCGTCAGTCTTTCACTCTCCATCCTCTCCACACGCCCAAACCACCTTAACGTGTTTCTCCTAACGCTCCCCATCACGTCCTCAACCACACCACAACGTTCCTTCACTTCCTCATTTGTTAGTCTGTCTCTCCATGTGACTCCACATGCTCCTCTCAAATAACTCATTTCCACTGCTCTCACTCTTGACTTCTGTCCTTCCAACAGGGTCCAAGCTTCACTTCCATATGTCAGAGTTGGTATCACAGTACTGTCATGTAACAACTTTTTCACTTCCATGCTCACCTCCCTGTTTCTTATCACTGCTTGCAACGAACCAGCAACCTTCCTTCCCTGCTGTACCCTTTCGAGCACTTCACCCTCCAGACTACCATCCTTACTCATCACACTGCCCAAGTACTTAAATTCACTCACATTCTCCATTTCCTTCCCGTCCAATCTCACTGTACACTCACTGGCTTCACTTCTCTCGAAGACCATCACTTTACTCTTCCCCACATTCACCTTTAGATTCCGTTTCTTACACACTCTCCCAAACTCATCTACCAAGCCTTGCAGCTCCCCTTCATCTTCACTCAAAAACACAGTATCATCTGCAAACAACAGTACAGGGAGTTTTCAAACACTGCCCTCTCTCACTAGGGCCGCTCCAACATCCACTGCCCAACCTTGTATCTCTTTTATAACCCCATCCATATACAGATTGAACAACCATGGAGACATGACACATCCTTGTTTCAATCCAACCTTCAAATGGAAAGATTCACTCAGTTTGCGATCCACACGCACTGCAGCTTTAGCACCCTCATATATACTCTTCGCTGCCTTCAACAACTTCCCATCCACTCCATATATTCTTAATACCTTCCACAAACCTTGTCTATCCACCCTGTCATATGCTTTCTCCAGATCCATGAAGGCTGCATACAACTTCTTGCCCTTCTCTAGAAACTTTTCCACTAAGGATCTAAGAATGAATATCTGGTCTACACAACCTCTTCCATTCCTAAAACCTCCCAGTTCTTGTCCAACTAATTCCTCAGTAATTTCCCTAACTCTGTCAATAAGTACCCTACCATATACTTTTCCTATTACACTGAGAAGGTAAATGCCCCTATGATTACCACACACTGCTTTTTCCCCTTTTCCTTTGTACAGAGGAATAATTATACCTGACTTCCAATCCTCCGGGACTCTACCCTCCTCCCAAGCCAATCTGCACACCTTCCACATCGATTCTATTACTATCTCTCCCTCATGCTTCAGCATTTCACCACACACTCCATCAATTCCTGGGGGCTTTCCCCATTTTAACTTTCTTCATTGCTTCCACCACTTCCATCCTGGTGATTTCTTCCTCTCTTCTCACAACCCTCCTTCTCCCTGCCATTCCCCAGCCACTTATACTTGCAATACTTTCATTCTCTATGTTCAACAGTTCATTAAAGTGTTCTCTCCATCTGTTTACTTTTTCTCCCTTCTCCACTAGTAATCTACCATTTTTATCTTTCACACCCCCACTGACTTCATTGGCACCCTGTCTAGCTCTCTTTACCTCCTTCCAGAACATTTTCTTACATTCCCTCCACTTTGCACTCACATTCCTTCCAAATTCCTCATCCACTCTCTTCTTACTCTCTCTTACTAATCTTTTCACCTCTCTCCTCCTCACTACATATAACTCTCTCGTCCATCTCTCAGCTTCTTCGTCGCCCCTGTTCCTCATCCACTCATTATATGCTTTCTTCTTTTGTGCCACATCCTCTCTCACCTCTTCAGTCCACCATGCTGTTCCCTGAATCCCCTTTCGTCTTCTCTTCACCCCACACACCACCTCACATGCTGCACAGATTTCTTCTGTGAATACCTTGCACACACCCTCCACGTCCCCCATCTGCTCCAATGTATATTTACCCAATCGCTCCTCCACTTCCCTTCTATATTCAGCCTTTATTCCATCCTCTTGTAACTTTTCTACCCTCCTTGTAACATATACTTCGTCCTGTCTTTCCCTTCTTCTCTTCCTCAATCTTGTTTGGATTCTGGTTCTGGCCACCACCAAGTGGTGGTCAGAAAGCCCACTCTCCCAACCTCTATATACTCTTGCATCCATTATACATATTCTCATCCTTTCATCCACACACACAGTCAATCACTGCCTTCCGTTCTTTCACTCCCCCGTCCTCTCTTCTCACCACTCACCATGTATACCTATGGATCATTTTGTGCCTGAAGAGGGTATTAGCTACCACCAACCCCCTCCCAGCACAAATGTCCACTAAAGCACTGCCATTCTCATCCATCTCTGCAGGCACACCCCACTCACCAACCACTCCATCCACCTTCTCATTTCCTACTTTTCCATTCATATCTCCAATCAGAAATATTTAGCAGTTGACAATGTTTACTTACATATCCATGATTGTTGTTTACTCCTTGTTTACCCCCACCTCTAAGGTTTTTACAGTGGTCATAATTGCTCTTGAAGCATGTCCAGTAATCCAATGTTTAACTAACTTTATCCTTAGCACTGTGACTTTTGATTATTTAAACAAGAACGAAAATACCGCAAACGATAGGACAGCCATTCACTGTTCACGGGAGTTGAGACAGAACTAGTAGGAAGGGGATTGGGTGGGAAGGGAGCTAGTCGGTGCACGCGGGAAATTCAAACTGACGCAGTCGGAAAAAATCTTTTTTTTTTTTTTTTTTTTCAATTTGGGAGTTTCGGCCATCAGCCAACGATGTTCGAATAGTGATGTAACCGGATAGTAGTCGTCCGGATAGTACAGAGATTACTGTATTTTCTCGTTTCAGATTCTCGATCTCCTGATTCGTCGTCTCACTGGCTTGTAACAAACTGTGTATAGTATTCTCGGTATCTTCAGGCATGTTTCTTGATACTAGATCCTCCACTTTCTTTTCTAATTCATTAATTCTCATAACCAATGTTCTGACTAAATCCATAACACTTGTTTCATTATCAAATCCTGAAAATTCTGGTCCCTCAATGTTTACATTGTCGGCCATGTTTGAGGTTGATTACAGTACTAAAACTGCTGTTACCAAAGATTCCTATAACATTCAAGTATACTCACTAACATTATCTCTCTACATTTTTGGTAGTCTATATTATCTATCTATCTATTGCCAGACACCATAATCCCGTAAGAGGTGGCCATTTGACTTTGAGTTATTTATTTTATGGGGAGGGGCACTAACCCTCCACCAACCCACTTGTTGACACGTAGGGAGCACGTATGGTTTGGTTATATGGTTACCTCCCAGCGCTGTAAATGGTTTCTTGGTTTACAGGAAACCATTTGGCTTGTCACTCAATGTAAAGCCACCTGTAAAGGAAAGAAAAGCAGTAAGAAGTGACAGAAAAGATGGGAGAAATAGGAAGAGAGGAGGGCAGGCACAGAAAAAGAATGATAAAGGCTAAGGAAGAAGTACGTAGCACCACATCAAGTGAGTGGATGATGGTCACCACCACCTACCACTAAGTTAAACAATACTGAAAGAGACAGGACAAACATTATTCCTGAAAACTACTTAAGATTTTGAAATGTTCGTTGAGAGGTGGTGTTGAAACACGTCCGATCGCTCTGCCTGCCTGTGTGTGTGTGTGTGTGTGTGTATTTACCTATTTGTATTTACATATTTGTGGTATACAGGAATTGAGCTAAGCTCGTGTTGTCCTGTCTCCACATCTACATTCATCTAATCTAGTTTTAAATACATGAATGTTTTTCGCCTGCACCACCTCTTCGTCTAAGTCATTCCAAATACTTATGCTTCTATTCGGGAAACTGAACCTTTTGAGATCATTAAGACATCTACTTCTCCTCAACTTGAAGCCATGACCTCTTGTTCTTCCATCATCCAACACAAAAAGATCCTCTCTATCCACCCTTTCCAATTCTCTTACATTTCTAAATATCGTGATCAAATCACCTCTTTCCCTTCTCTCGTGCAGTGCTGGTAACTTCAGTTTTTCCAATCTCTCCTCATAGGTGAGTTCCCTTAAACGTGGTATCATCTTCGTTGCCATCCGTTGAACCTTTTCTAGTTTATCAATATGCTTCTTCAAATGAGGTGACCATACCACCGCTGCATACTCTAGTCTTGGTCTTATCATGGTCACTAACAACTCCCTCAACATTTCCTCATCCATATAATTAAAAGCCACTCTCATGTTGGTCAGTATTCCATAAGTTCCCCCAATAATTTTGTTTACATGCTTTTCTGGTGACAAGTCATCCCGAATAATCACTCAAAAGTCTTTCTCATCCTTTCTTTTACTAATCATCTCATTGCCCATTTTATGTGTCCAGTGTGGTCTTCTTTCATTTATACCCATTTCAAATACATGACACTTCTTGGCATTAAAATCCATTTTCCATGTCTGGCTCCAGCTGTGTAGTTTGTCCAAGTCCTCTTGCAGTTCTTTACAACTATCAATACATTTAATGTTTCATAATTTTAGCATCATCTGCAAACATACTCATGTAACTATTCAAACCCTCTGGCAAATCATTTACATATATCAGAAACATTACTGGGGCCAGGACAGAGCCCTGGGGCACTCCACTAGTCACATTTTTCCATTATGAAACCTTGTCTCTTATTACTGTTCTCATCTGCCTTCCTGTCAAATAATCTCCCATCTACTTTAATTTAATAGTTTCCCATGCACCCCTCCAAAGGTCCTCAACTTCCACAATAGTCTCTTAAAGGGCATCCTGTCAAATGCTTTCTTAAGATCCAGACAGACACAGTCCGCCCATCCCTCTCTCTCCCGTACGACATCTGTTACCCTACTGTAGAAACTTAATAGGTTAGTAACACATGATCTTCCTTCCCTAAAACCAAACTGTCTTGGTGTTATCACTTCATTTTCTTCTAAATACTTTATCCATCTTTTTCTAATAACTTTCTCACAGATTTTACAAACAATACTAGTAAGTGACACAGGTCTATAATTAAGTGGATCCTCCCTATCTCCTCCCTTAAAGATTGGCACAATACTTGCTCTTTTCCAATCTTTAGGTAACTGTCCATTTTCAAGCGAGGTCTTGAGGATGACATAAACTGGCCACACTAACTGGTCGGCACATTCCTTCAGGATCCATCCAGCCACACCATCTGGTCCCATTGCTTTTCTCACATCCAAATCCTTCATCAGCTGTAGCACCTCATTCATGTCAACTGTAATTTTGGCCATTCTCGTCAGCCTGGGTTCCATTTCAGGCTCCCTAAATTCGTCTTCCAATACATAAACTGACTGTAGCTTGTTGTTCATTATTTCACACAAGTCTTCCTCTCTTTCGTATGTTTCATCTCCATCCCTCAGTCGTATTATACTGTCCTTAACTTTCATTTTGCCATTTACAAACCTATAAAATAGTTTCGGCTCTTTTTTACTGTTAGATACAATATCTTTTCCGTATTTTCTTTCCCCTTCTCTCTGTACCCTTACATATTCATTTCCAACCTGCTTGTACTCCTCCCAAGCCCTTTCACCATACCTTCTTCTCACTTTAATCCATGCTTTTTTTCTTGCCTCTTGTGCCATCCTACATCTGTTGTTAAACCATTCTTTCTTCCTTTCCATAGCTGCAAAAAATTTTGGGACATACTTAGTAACTCGTGTGTGTGTGTGTGTGTGTGTGTGTTTACCTAATAGTATTTATCTAATTGTGATACACAGGAAATGAGCTACGCTCGTGGGGTCCCGTCTCTGTTTCTCAGTAAGTCAAATTTTGCCTTAAACTCGTTTAAGTTTTTAGACTGGACGATCTCTTTGTCCAGGCTATTCCACAGGTCTATGCATCTATAAGGAAAACTATATTTCTTGATGTCCTTCGAGCAGCTTGGCTTCTTTAGTTGCATTCCGTGTCCTCTTGTTGCTCTCTCATCCCACACAAACAGATTTTCTCTGTCAATTTTATCTACTATCATGGTCCTGAACACTGCAATCATGTCGCCCCTCTCTCTCCTTTCCTCTAAGGAAGGCAAATCCAGCCTTTCCAGCCTCTCTCTGTATGGCAAATCTGCCAGACTGGGGACCATCTTGGTTGCTGTTCTTTGTATTCTCTCAATCTTGGTTATATCTTTCTTTTTGTGTGGGGACCACACTACTGCTGCATATTCTAACCTGGGCTGGATCATGGCTACTATCAATTTTTTCATCAACTCCTCATCCATGTAATGAAATGCCACTCTTGTATTGGTCAAGAGTTTATATGTCTCTCTCACTATCTTATTTATGTGCTTTTCAGGTGACAAACTATCCTGGACCAGCACTCCCAAATCTTTCTCTTCTCTAGCTTTTCTAACTGGTTCATTACCCATCAAATAATTCAATGATGGCCTCTTGGTACTTTTACTCATTTCTAATATTTTACATTTTTTTACATTGAATTTCATTTCCCACATCCAGTTCCAATCATGTATCCTCTCCAGATCCTCCTGCAGCATTTAACAGCCCTCTTCAACCTCTACCTTCCTCAAGATCTTTGCATCATCAGCAAACAGGCTTGCGTAGCTGTTCACTCTATCTACCATATCATTTAAGTAAATCAAGAACATTACTGGTGCCAACATCGAGCCCTGTGGGACACCACTTGTTACTTCCCTCTAAGGATGTCCTGTCCTTTATTACTGTCCTCATTTGTCTGTCACTCAAAAAGTCTCTCAACCATTCTAGGAGGCTTTCCTTCAGTCCTCTTATATGCTCTAATTTCCATAATACTGTAGTCTCTTGTGGGGTACCTTGTCGAAGGCCTTCTCCTGATCTAAGTACACACAATCCACCCAACCGTCTCTCTCCTGTAGCACGTCAATCGCCCTTGAGTAAAAGCTCAACATGTTGGAAACATATGACTTTCCACTTCTGAAGCCAAACTGACTTTCAGTCAAAATATTCATCTCTTCCAGGTATTTTATCCATCTATCTTTCAGGATTCTCGCACACAATTTCGCAACCATGCTGGTTAGGGACACTGGTCTATAATTCAGGGGTTCTTCCTTGCTTCCTCCGTTATAGATTGGCACCACATTTGCCCTCTTCCATTCCTGAGGCAGTTTCCCCTCTTCCAAGGAACACACAATTAAATTGTGAATCATATCCGCCAGTTGTTCTCTGCATTCCTTCAGTACCCAATTAGAGATTCCATCTGGTCCTGGGGCTTTCCTTACATCTTGAGTTCCCAGTAATTTATACACTTCCTGCACTACCACTTTTATGTCTTTTATCACTATATTTCTAATCACTCCCTCTCCTTCCACAAACTCCCTTTCCTTAGTGAAAACCGATTGGAAACATTTGTTCATTATTTCAGTTTGCATTACTGCATCCTTGTAAACCTCTCCTTCTATTTTCAGTTTGGTGATTCCTTCCCTTTGCTTCAATTTGCCATTAACAAATCTATAAAACAATTTGGGTTCATCCTTACATTTGTCAATTATACCTTTTTCAAAGTTCCTTTCTTCCTCTCTACGTATTCTTGTATATTCATTTCTAGTTCCTTTATATTCTTCCTTTGGTCAGATATTACCTCTCTTTCTCCATTTGTTCCATGCCATGTCCCTCTCTTTTTCGCTATCATACACCTTCTATTAAACTTTTTCCTGTTTTCTTTCCCACTTGCTCTTGGCACATATTTTTCCACTCCCAAATTGTAGAGGTCTAAAAAGATATCCCACTTCCTTTGTATCACTCTTGTTTTTCTGAATTTTCTCTTGTGCGCATTTTCAAAAAAATTTTCTCAATTCTGCAAAGTTTGTTTTCCCAAAGTTGTATCTTCCTTGCCTATAAATATAAAGCTCATCTCTTGGCACCACGTTCCCTGTTATCATCTGGAACTCAATGACCACATGATCACTTTTTCCTATAGGACATAGATAATTTAAAGATTCAATTACATCAGGCTCTTTGGATAGTAGCAAATCTAATCGTGCTGGTGTGTCATCACCTCTGAATCGTTTCTCTTCTTTAACCCACTGCGTCATTACATTATTCATTGCTATATTTAACAATTTAGTGCCACACGAATCTTCGCTGCCTCCTGAGTCCCATTCCTCCCAGTTCACCTCTTTACAATTAAAGTCACCCATTAGGATTATATTATTGCTTTTCTCGATCACTTTCAGTAGATAACTAACCATGTCTGACAACATCTCCTGGTATTCATCGTCATTCCATGCTCTCGTCTTAGGAGGAACATATACCACTGCCATATCTCTCTTACCATTCTCCCCAGTTTCTAATTTCATATTTATCGCTTCGACCCTGCCCTCTGCCATTTCCACAGTATCTACATTTATATTGTCCTTCACTGCTATCATCACTCCTCCCCACATTTTTTTTTTTTGTCTCTTCTCCATAATTTGTATTTCCCACCTCCCATATGAATATCAACATCTTCTTTCAATTTAGTCTCTACAAAGCACATAACATCAGGTTCGTGTACCCTCAAAAAATCATTGATTTCTAACCTTGCCGATATTAGTCCATCAATGTTTGTGTACGCCACTTTCAAACTTTTTTCATCGTTTTTTATACTCTCGTCTCTCTTTCCCTCCATCGGTACCACTTTCCCAATTTCTGGTCCATAACTCTCCAATAGAACTCTGTCTTCTCTTTCTCCGTTCGCTGTTCGTTTTTAATCTTTGCTTCATTTACTAACTCCTTTAATTTAGCTCTTTCCTCTTCATTTGCATCTCTCCTAATCCAAACATTTTTAAACCCCTCTTTATCTGACAATTTCCACATTCTAATTATGTGTGTGTGTGTGTGTGTGTGTGTGCACGCACATGCATGCATGCATGTGTTCTTACCTAATTTTATCTCTACAGGAATGAGTGAAGCTCGTACTGTCCCGTGCATTAACCCAATTTTATCATACAAATCCTTAAATTTATGAATAGTTGTGGCACACACTATTTTATTTGGTAGTGCATTCCACTGATCAATTGCCCTATCTGGGAAACTAATTTTCCTTATGTCTTTATTGCCTCTCTTTTTATGTAGATTTTTGTAGTGTCGCCTTGCTGATGCCAATATGATATACAGTCACTGTTCACATAACACGCAAATATTGTTCCTGGCAGGTCCCACTGTATGAAAATTCCGCATTATACTGCCATATGTTTACATGTTAAAGGGTTTCATGGTATCCAAGCCAGCCCCAACTTCACTTTTTGGGGCAATTTTCTGGAATTTTTCCCACAACATTTACCTACCTGAAAATGACTTCAGTACATACAAACATTGGAGGATTCCTCACACTGAGTTGAAGAGTTTGTGGGCTTCCTGGAGGGAAGAGTTTGGGGTTCCGAGGCAGGGCAGGACTCCTACTGGTCCCCATTACAGTCCTCTGGCCACGCCGGCTCCACAGGGTCCTTCGTACATTTAAAGAGTCGGTTGGAACTCCTTCCCTCTCCTGTTGGTTGCAGTACATGACCATCACAACAAACACTGCGTCAGACACTCAAAATCTCTTGTCCAGGGCAGATCCCCCGTAGGCCCTCACTGCCTTCAATATAGTGTTCTTCTTGCCCAAGATCGTGCGAATAGTTGACTCGTTGACCTGGAACGCTTTGGCAATGGCACAATTACGTTCTCCTCTCTCCTTCCGCTTGATCATGTCAAGCTTCTGCTCCTGGATCAAATTCTTGTGCCGGCTTCCTGAGTCACAGTGGAGCGGCATGGTCAAGCTGGGTCAGGTGGCCCAAAAAAGGGCAAAGTTAACACACAGCACGTGTGGAGGCACAGAGCTGGGAGAGGGTTGAGTGGAATGGCCCGAGAATGCTCAGTAGAACGTGATGACACCCTGCGCAGACACGTCACAGGCAGATGCATTGTGCACTATGACTAAAACTGCCCGCGTTTTGACTGTTTATTACCATGTTTTGAACAGTTTCCTCAGGTAATGACTAAATATTCCATAATTTTTGGCTTCAGGCCGGGTTTTCAGTATCGAATGAGCATAGTACGTTTTTTAAGAAATGGGCAATTTCTCCACCCGCGTAATATTTGTCAAAATCGTGTTCTGACCATTTCTTGGGGGTGGAGCGGGGGTCCGTGTTATGCCTAGTTTCGTGCTCTATGATTGCGTGTTATGTTAGCAGTGACTGTATACTCATTTATGTCTATTTCTTCATTCCCTGAGAAGCACTGATACAGCATAATCATGTCTCCTCTTTTCCTTCTCTCCTGTAGTGTTGGTAGATTCAATTTTTCTAGTCTTTCTTCGTAGCTTAGATCCCTTAATCTTGGTACCCATCTTGTTGCTGCCCTTTGTACTTTTCAATCTTATCTATGTGTTTTTTTGAGGTGAGAGGATTCCAGACTACTGATAAATATTCCAGGGTTGGTCTGATGAATGATGCTATTAACTTTCTCAGCATGTCTTCATTTACATATATGAATGCTATTCTCATATTAACAAGCGGCGTATACATGTTACGTACCTTCTCACTGATGTGGTCAGCCAGAGATAGTCTGTTAATGATACTGTAATCACTCTGAGGTCCTTCTCTCTTTCTGATATGTGCAGGGTTGAACTTCATAACTTATAATCCCAATCTGGTCTTTCTTCACTTTTACCAAACTTAATTACATGACACTTGTCCACATTAAATTCCATTTACCATTTATTGTTCCATTCATTAAGTTTATTTAATTTTTCTTGCAGCTCTCTGCAAGAATCTATGGTAGTAATTTTCCTTTGTACTTTTGCATCATCTGCAAACATGTTTAGATAGCGTCCATTTCGAATGTTAGTCTATGTCATTTATATATACAAAAAAACATAACTGGTGCCAGCACTGAGTCCTGTGGAACTCCACTAGTCACATCCCTCAATGATGAGTAATTTCCCCTTAGTACAGTTCTCATTTCTCTTGTTCTGAGAAAATCCTGCATCCAACAGAACAGGCTGACTTGGATACCTCCTTGATGGTACAGTTTCCATAAAAGAGTGTGTGTGTGTGTGTGTGTGTGTGTATTTACTTAAATGTGATATACAGGAAATGAGCTACGCTTGTGGGGTCCCGCCTCTTTTTCTCAGTAAGTCAAATTTTGCTTTAAACTCGTTTAATTTTTAAACTGGACGATCTCTTTGTCCAGTCTATTCCACAGGTCTATGCATCTATATGGAAACCTATATTTCTTGATGTCCTTCGAGCAGCTTGGCTTCTTTAGTTTCATTCCGTGTCCTCTTGTTGCTTTCTCATCCCACACAAACAGATTTTCTCTGTCAATTTTATCTACTCCTATCATGGTCTTGAACACTGCAATCATGTCGCCCCTCTCTCTCCTTTCCATCCAGCCTTTCCAGCCTCTCTCTGTATGGCAAATCTGCCAGACTGGGGACCATCTTGGTTGCTGTTCTTTGTATTCTCTCAATCTTGGTTATATCTTTCTTTTTGTGTGGGGACCACACTACTGCTGCATATTCTAACCTGGGCCGGATCATGGCCACAACCAATTTTTTCATCATCTCTTCATTCATGTAATGAAATGCCACTCTTATGTTGGTCAAGAGTTTATATGTCTCTCTAACTGTCTTGCATTTTTCAGGTGACAAACTATCCTGGACCAGTACTCCTAAATCTTTCTCTTCTCTCACTTTTGTGATTAGTTCATTACCCATCATATAATTCAGTGATGGTCTCTTGGTGCATTCACCCATTTCCAATATTATACATTTTTTTTGCGTTGAATTTCATTTCCCACATCCAGCTCCAGTCATGTATCCTATCCAGATCCTCCTACAGGATTTTACAGTCCCCTTCAACCTCTACCTTCCTCAAGATCTTTGCATCATCAGCAGACTTGCATAACTGTTCATTCCATCTACCATATCATTTACGTAAATCAGGAACATTACTGGCGCCAACACAGAGCCCCGTGGGACACCACTTGTTACTTCTCTCCATCCAGATGTCCTGTCCTTTATTACTATCCTCATTTGTCTGTCTCTCAAAAAGTCTCTCATCCATTCCAGGAGGTTACCCTTCAGTCCTCCGATATGCTCTAATTTCCACATTAGTCTCTTATGGGGTACCTTGTCAAAGCTAGCGCTCTTGAGTAAAAGCTCTACAAGTTGGAAACACATGACCTTCCTCTTCTGAATACAAATTGACTTTCAGTCAAAATGTTCATCTCTTCCAGATATTTTATCCACCTATCTTTCAGAATCTTCTCGCACAATTTTGCAACCATGCTGGCTAGGGACACTGGTCTATAGTTCAGGGGTTCTTCCTTGTTTCCTCCCTTGTAAATTGGTACCATATTTGCTCTCTTCCATTCCCGAGGCACTTTTCCTTCTTCCAGCGAACACACAATTAAACTGTGAATCTTATCCGCCAGTTGCTCTCTGCTTTCTTCAGTACCCAATTTGAAATTCCATTTGGTCCTGGGCTTTCCTTACATCTTGAGTTTCCAGTAATTTGTACACTTTCTGCACTTCCACTTTTATATCTTTTATCACCACATTCCTAGTCACTCCCTCCCCCTCCACAAACTCCCCTTCATTAGTAAAAACCAATTGGAAACATTTGTTCATTATTTCAGCTTGCATTGCTGCATCATTATAGACCTCTCCTTCTACTTTCAGTTTGGTGATTCCTTCCTTTTGTTTCAATTTGCCATTAACAAATCTATAAAACAATTTGGGTTCATCCTTACATTTGTCGATTATACCTTTTTCAAAGTTCCTTTCTTCCTCTCTACAAATTCTTGTATATTCATTTCTAGTTCTTTTATATTCTTCCTTTGTTCTGTTATTACCTCTCTTTCTCCATTTGTTCCA
>JAGKTI010000139.1:153735-180249 GCA_018397915.1 Birgus latro
GTGTGTGTGTGTGTGTGTGTGTGTGTGTAAGTTGTCACCAGTCACCCCTGGCACCAACTTATTTTTCTCCATAAGAAGTCCATTTAAATTTGATCAATTTAAATCTGGAAAGGTTTTGGCAGTACCAAATGGTATCTTAAATGTTAAAATCTACTTATAGTAGATATAGAGATAAGAGGCTACAAAGACAGGCACTCAATGTAGCAGATCTGTCCCAAGCACTTACCTGTTTAAGGGATGATGGCATAAGCTGGGTGCTGAAGTTTGTGAGGACTGCTCGGTATACGTCCCTATGTTGGTCTTGGGTAATGCCCCGAGTTTTCCACTCTTGCCTCACTCGCTCCACTGCTGTTACCCAATTCATTTCATGTTCCTGCTTCACTCCTTGGCAGTCAGTTGTGGTATGCTGTCTTTCAGCTTCCATACCATTAACTGTTACACAATTTGCCTCTATGTTGTCTGTGCATCCACCTACATTGCTTTTTGCACTACTGGCATTTATCTCCTTATTGCCAGTGACTTCATTTAGTATACTGTCAATACTCTCACCACCTTTAGAGCATTTTTTCTTCTCAGTACTTTTGTCCCCTTTTGCTTTACTGTGTTCCTCTTCACCATCCTGTTCATTCAAGCTCTGACCACTCCTCAAAAGGTAACTGTACATTTCCTGCTTGTTTGCCTGCTGTATCACACTCAAGAGCACCTGGTGGCAGCAGAAGATAGCCAGATACCACTGTGAAAGATAGACTACAGTTTAAAAAACCATAAACAGTATGAAATGATTACAATTAAATTACACCAGTCTACAGTTTTTAAAAATTATAGAACTCTTTATAATGTTTAAAATTATTTATGACCAAATTACAAAGTTCGTCTATTACACTAGTTTATCTAAAGATTTTTTTTTTCAAACCACGATATGGATAACAAAGCCCCTATCTGAGGTATACCATATCCATAATTCATAGTTTTGATCATTTACAAGTTCATTGCTACTGCTTTTTATGTGTGATCTAAACTTAAATGAGTGAGAACAGTCGCTATAATACTCACTACGGCTGCCCATTAAGCATCATGGTATTCACACCTGCTTACCCAGTATCATGAATCAATCTCTGTCTATGCTGTGCCATCACATTTTAACCACATGTGCAGCAAATTATGTACTTTGGTTATGGGTGAAATTTTTGTACCTTATAGCTCACTGTATCCCTTATCTGCCTCAATCTTGGCTTGTAATGTTGGTAGAGTTTCTATAAGAAAGAAAATAGTGATGCCCTTCAAAATACTGTTGTTGTTGCATAACCCTCGTCTGTCTGGCCAAATAGACTGATGCTGCGGCAGGGCCATTCCATACAGCAAACCAGTGTTCTGTTGTGGTAAACAGCATCTCACCACAGCAAGCAGCAGGGAAGAGTGTGGAGCAATGGTTCCTTGATGGATGCCACATTTGCATCTCTCCACCCAGATAAGAGGGGCACCACAGTAGGCTCCACATCAACTCATTATTTGGCTATATAGTTACCACCCAGCATTGTAAATGGCTTCCTGGGTTACAGGAAACAATCAGGCCTGTCACTATGTGTAGAGCCACCTGAAGTGGAAAGAAGAGTATTAAACAGTGTCAGGAAGGATGACAGAAACAGGGAGTGAGGAGAGCAGACAGAAAAAGAATGATAAAGGTGAAGAAAGATGTAAGTAGTACTACATCAAGTAAGTGGATGATGGTTGTCACCAACACAATCAAAATACTATAAAGTTCTTCATTGGCTTTTTTTTTTTTTTTTTACCACTTCATTTTGACATGTTTTCACAATATTGCTCATATGTGAAACTACTGTACCAACATCATCAAACTCCCGGCACATACTTTCCAACCTAATCTTATCTAAAAATGATGCCAAGTTTCCTCCTATGGAATTCACACACTGAGACTGGTCACAGCTGATGCCAAAATCAGCAAATTACAAGTTGCTGGTGCCTGTTGGGAAAATGGAAATTTGAGATGTGTAATAAGATCTGTAACAATGTTAGAGTTCCAGCTTGGATTCTGAATCTATGCAGAGTCATTCATTCTCATGATAGTGCTTCCTGCTTCCCATGGTTGCTGGTAGCCACTAATCTCTTACCTACACCAATAGTATTTTTTTTCTCTGCCTTATATTTATTTCATATTCATTTTGTTGTGTTTCTTTTATAATGGCTTAAACAAGTTTGCAAGCACTGACCTCAATCACCTAATGGTGGCTTTCATGTTGTTCAATGTCTAGCTGCCTCCCTATTCAATCCTTTATCCCTGAGGTTACACTTAACGACCTTGTCCCATTTTTTTATTAGTCTGCCTCTTGCAACCCTAACCTCAACATTCACACCTCTCACTCTCCACACCCAGTTGTCAACCTCTATTCTCTCCAAATGCCCAAACCATCTCAATCTACCCATTCTCATCACAATACTAATACTGTACATTCAAGTCCCGTCCTTCCTCTCAACTCTTCATTCATAATCTTAACCCACCTCAGGCCTGTCATTCAGGGACAAATCAATCTAATCATTACCATCTTCGCACATGTAAGTCTAAGAAATAGCCTCTTCCTTTACTTCCCAAGTCTCATTATTGTACAACATTACAATCCTAACACAAGCTACATACAAGGACTCCTTAGCAGGAAGGGAGAGCCCTCTCAGTGTGAGGAGAGGCAACAACTCCCAGAACTTCCAATCACTCCTTTCCCTGACCTTTAAGTTAGCTCCAGCCCCACCTTCAGCACATATCAAGTCCCCCAATCAATAAAACTCCTCTACACACTAAAGAGACCTCTAGCAAGGCCATTTCTTTCTTGTCTTTCTGTCTCTGCATGCTCTCCCTTACAAACCACACACACAAGGTCAGCATCATTTTGCAGCCTACCTCTAATATCACTATATCTTTTATGCACCCATGTCACAAACACTGCACATGATGACAAACTGCACACACAGACTACTTTTGCTTTGACAGTACCACTGCAGGCCCCAGGTATCACAATTTTTATTTTATTTGTTTACTCACAAATCCTTGTATCCCATTCCCTCTCTCCAGTTTTCCTCCACCACCTAATGTTGCAAACTAAAATCCTCTGTGTCATATTTATTTCTTCCAAGCACCATCATTTTGCTTTAATTTGCTTTCAGTATCAATTTCTTTTTTCTGCATACCTTCTCAAATTCACAAACCATTTTCTTTAAATCACTCACTTTTGTCACCATAATTTGCATATTCAATACAAAAGGAAATCTTGAACATAAATACTGATCTCAGCTGGAATCAAGTTTGCCGGCGACACATCCATGTAAACCTTGCAATCATTAATAGTTAAAGGCAATGAAACATGATTGTACAGTAACGGAAACCTCTCAAAAAAACTGATCAATAAAAATAAATGAAGAGAAAAAGTCTATATTTCATAAATAAACTGAGATATATAGTGATTCTGGAAAGGTATGCCTTCATGTTGTGGCACTGAAATAACCAGGTAGCAAAGCTACCAGGCAAAACAAACACCCTCATCTCCCTATCCCCCCAAGAGGTGTCTGGTGGACTGCAAGAGAACAACTTCAGTTTGCAGTTCTCTGGGTTCATGTTCATATCAGCCTTGGGCTGCAATAGCAACAGCAGAAGGTACAGTAACCTTCCATGGTGATATCATCATAATCATATTTTCCACTAATAAATGGGGTAAGTGTCATTTTCTACAATGACAATCACTTCACTCACATTTAATTCTGGCATATGGGACAAATATGGGTCAATTTTGGCCATGTCTTGTTTGATGGATGCTTCTCTTAGTGCTGCCACCCCCATGGCCTCTGCTAGCTTACTCTGTCCAGCAGCTTGGTACAACTGGGCTGCTACAAAGAGAGAGCCTGGGTCAGTGCGGCGAGACAAGGTGCGGGCTGCATCCTTGATTTCTCCCTGGCTCAGTTGCCTGTCCACATAAGAAAGAGAAAATAATCAAGTGAAACCAGGAAACCAGCTACTATATTGGATACTAACCATATACAGTAATCCCTCAATCATCCGACGTAATACAGCCAAAGGCATGAACAGGTAGTGGCAATGTCCTGGCAATGAACAATATCCCCCTACTATACCCAGACCCTATCTATAACAAGCTTCCAACCAATACCTAACTTATTTGTACAGTACTTCTGTTTACTCTGGCAAAGTTTTCCAGTCATTCAGGCATATTTAGACATCAAAAGACATATAGGAATATCCAAAGTAATGCTAAACACCAAAACCATGGGAAAAAAAAAAATAAAAAAAAAACACCCTACCTATACACTACTGTATGTACAGTACCCCTCCTAATTTTGGCAATTTTTTCAAGTCAATCTACCATATTTAGATTTCAAAACGACACACAAGAAAACCATCCATCCACCATCCAATCCTATGTCACCTATAATTATAAGGAGTTCAGGAACCCAGGGCTAGGCAAGTTGGTCCTGAAATTCAAGGAGGAGTGACCAGTCTCACTCATCCCTGAGTAGTATTACATGAGCAATAAATCCCAACCACCCCTTAGATATAAACCTACGCAGGCTCAGTCTGATTGGAGCACCTTAAACCCTTAACCGCAGGTCGTCACTTCCGTGACGCTCAGGCGCAATGGATCATCCCGCGGGGTGTCACTTTTGTGATTCTGCGTTGTTTTGAATTTGCCCGGGCTTTCAGGTGGTGACTTGTATCATCTATCAGCACTGCCAATGTCAAACAATAGTCAGAGCTGCTAATATCATCAGTACTCCCATCCACTGTTGACAATTTAGTCATTTTCCCCCATTCTAGACTCCCATTCCTACCTCCCCTCCATTACCCTCTCGTGTCGTCTGCTCAGCCGCTCTGTGCTACGCAAATCTTCCCCGGATTTTTCCACTGATTTCATCCACTGAAATGAGCCCTATGCCCTATTCTTATACAAAAAAATATATATATATAAAAAAATAAGGTAATTGATAGTGTCATACACCTGGAATTGGCTAATTATCACTTGGCAACATCCAACCTACACTCGTTCGCTAATTTCCCCTGCTTTTTTCCCCGTGAAATATGCCGTACGAGCTATTCTCGTAATATAAATGTACAGTGTATAAGAAAGGAAGGGAGAAGCCAGAGTGATATTTATATTCACCTGGAACTACCTAATTTATTATGTACTGTCTAGATTTCCTACGACTTATTTCTTAGCATATACATTAGCAGCTGACATTTTCAACTCTTGGCTACCAAGATACGTACAATACATTCAGTTCACTGTCGTCCTTCAAGGTGGAGTCACGTCGCAGTCGCGCCCCTCCATTTCTGCCGCTTTTGTGCCCATTATAAAAGGCCCTTTGACCTCTACCCCTAATCAACATCGTGTGGGAAGCGGTAAAGGACTGTAGATATATGTAAGTGTAATAAAGTACTAGAAATAATAAAGTATGAGTGTGTATATGAATAAGAAATGACAGAATACGAGCGGCAAATTAGCGCGTGGGAGGCTCGTACGCGCTCGTATTTTACATTGCTTTCACAGTGTTTTTTTTTTTAGTATGGATTCCAAACTACTTGGAAATCATTGAACAGTGTTTCTAGTGATAATATCAGGCAGTGGTATTCATATTACAGGATGTCGGGAAGTGTAAAGTGGAGACTTAGTTACCCAACTTCAAAAGTCTCCACAAGTCCTAAGGTAATCGGTAAGTGCTAAAACAAAACATCCCAGGAGAAAGCTGAAAGTATGTGCCATATGCATATTTAATTATAATATTCTAAGACTAATAACTGATTTTTGGCAAATATTTTTAAAAAGTCAGTTGAAGCGCGGATTTGCCCCACGGGATGGGCACGGCATGCCTCCGACAACCTCGCGGTTAAGGAGTTAATTACCCACTAAACCACAAGGTGCCATAATTTAGTTCTATGGTTACCACCCAGTATAGTAAATGATTTCCTGGTGTACAGGAAACCATTTGGCTTGTCACTCAGTGCACAGTCACCCATAGGCAGAAGGAAAAGGAAGGAATGAAGGAAAGAAAGACAGAAGAGGGAGTGTAAAGTCACCCATAGGCAGAGGAAAGAGGAAAGAAAGAAGGAAAGCAAGAGAATAGGAAGGATGGAAGTGAGGAAAGGGGAGACACCCAAAGCAGTACCACATCGAATGAGTGGATGGTGAGTGCCCCCACGTTAAAAAAATAATAAATTAAAAAAAAAAAAAAATCCATCCATCATCCAATCCTATGTCACCCCATAAGGAGTGTAGGAGCCCAGGACTAGGCAAGTTGATCCTGACATTTAAGATGAGAGAGACCATTACATGAGCAATAAACCCCAACCATCCCTTGGATATAAACCTTCACCAGCTCAATTTGATTGGAGCACCATAATTACCCACTAAACCACCAGGAACCAAAATTTGGTTATATGGCTACCACCCAGCACAGTAAATGGTTTCCTGGTGTAAAGGAAACCATTTGGCTTGTCACTCAAGCAGAAGGATGAGGAAAGAACGAAGGAAAGAAAGACAGAAGAGGAAATGTAAAGTCACCCATAGGCAGAAAGATGAGGAAAGAATGAAGGAAAGAAAGACAGAAGAGGTTGGAAGAAAAGAAGGACGGAGGAGAGGAAAGGATAAATACCCGAGAGCAGCAGTACATATCATATTTAGACTTCAAACACTCATAGGAATATCCAAAGTAATGCTAAACACCAAAAAAAAACATCCATCCATCCATCATCCAATCCTATGTCACCCCCTAAGACGCATAGGAACCCGGGGCTAGGCAAGTTAGTCCTGACAATCATGATGAGAGTGACCAGCCTCACTCATCCCTGGGTGGCATTACGTAAGCAATAAACCCCAACCATCCCTTGGATTTAAACCTATACAGGCTCAATCTGATTGGAGCACCTTCATTACCACAAGGTGCCATAATTTGGTTATATGGTTACCACCCAGCATAGTAAATGGTTTCCTGGTGTACAGGAAAACACCTGGCTTGTCACTCAGTGTAGAGTCACCCATAGGCAGCAGGAAGAGGAAAGAATGCAGGAAAGAAAGACAGAAGAGGGAGTGTAAAGTCACCCATAGGCAGAAGAAAGAGGAAAGAAAGAAGAAAAGAGAGACAGTAGAGGAAGGATGGAAGGGAGGAAAGGGCAGACACCCAGAGCAGCACTACAAGTGAGTGGATAGTGAGTGCCCCCAACTACCACAACCAAGAACACAATGAAAAAAAAAAAATCATCCATTCATCCATCATCCAATCCTACATTGCCCCATGAGTAAAAAATTAAAAAAAAAAAACACCCTACCTATACACTACTGTATGTGCAGTACTCCTCCTACGTTTGGCATTGTTTTCAGGTCAATCTGCCATATTTAGACATCAAAATACACACAGGAATATCCAAAGTAATGCTAAACACCAAGAAAACCAGGAAAGAAAAAAACACTAAAAACAAAAAAACACCCTACCTATACACTTTGTACAGTACCTATCCTAATTTTGGCACTGTTTTCAGGTCAATCTGCCATGTTTAGATATCAAAACACACAGAGGAATATCCACAGTAATGCTAAACACCAAGAAAACCATGAAAAAATAAAACACTGACAACCAAAAAACGCCCTACCTATACACAACTGTATGTACAGTCGTTGTCATAAATTATCACCAATCCTCTGGTACCCCGTGCCTTAGACTGGCTCCTTTATGCATGGCAAGTCACAATGGAGTAAGAGAAGCCGAGAAGGAGGGGCCAGAGAGGGAAGGGGAGGTATGTGGGGAGACGAGTGATGGTGTTGGAGTGGAGTGAGGGAGGGGGAGGGAGGGTAGGTGGGGGAGGGAGAATGAAATGGGAAGTGATGGTCACATTCTTTGTCTATTTTCTTTCATTTAGGGCATGATATAAAGGGGTTAATATTTGGTACATAATGCTGCATTACATCTTGTATAGTGGCATCAGATAACAAGCTTTAGATAGGTGGTGATATCAAGGTCTAGCTCGTGAGATAAATATACTGATTTGACGGATCAAACATTAGTGCAGAGCCAGAAATTTCTGGCATAACAAACTATTGCCTTGTTCACCAGTTTGTAAGCAGTTGTTTTTAGTCAAAGGAAAATATAATTATGAGGTGATGAGAGGGTGTTGGGGTTACTGGATGGCCATTCAAACCCATACCTGCATGGAGTCCAAGCATCAGATAATGAGAGATATCGTTATTAAATCCACCAATATGCACAGACATCAAATTTTTTACCTTTTATTCACAATTATTTTAAACAGCCTTTCATGTAGACATGCCATAAAACAGTATACATGATGGTGACTATACAGTGGGAGTGTATGATGAGAGGATGATCATATCTACTGCGGACACAACCGTGTCAAAGGCTGCAAAAGATATTTAATTTCAAAATTAATTATATGTAAGGGTAGAGGACATTTCTTACAGATATATTATGAAAGTCAAAGCCATCAAGATTCTATTCCGTGTCCAAAGTCAAAATACACGGATAAACACAACTATCTGGCTCCGCTATCTGTCAGGTTGGTATATGTCTCTCATGAGCCAGCCCTTGATATCATCATCTATCTAAAGCTTACCTGATGCAACTATACAAGGAGTAATGCAGCATTACTGTATCTACCAAATAATAACTCCTTTATAGCATGCCGTGAATGAAAGAAAATAGACAAATGATGTGACCACCACGTTGCATTTAATTCTACCTGCCCCACCTAACCTCCTTCCCCTCCCTCCACCCCAGCACCATTGCTCATCCCCCACCCACCTCCCCTTCCCTCTCTGGTTCCTCCCTCTCAGCCCCTCTTACTCCACTGTGACTTGCCACACACAAAGGAGCCAGTCTGAGGCACGGGGAACTGAAGGATAGGTGATTATTTGTGACCACGACTGTACAGTATCCCTCCTAATTTTGGCACTGTTTTCCAGTCATTCTGCCATATTTAGGCATCAAAACACACATAGGATTATCTATATTAATGCTAAGCACCATGAAAACAATGCATAAACAACAAAGATACAAAAAAACCTCAGGACAGTTGGAAAATCAGTTATCTGACACCAGTGATAACTGCTCCCAGCGATAAAAAAAAAATTCCCGGCCAAATATCTATCTATCTATTGCCAGACGCCTCAATCCCGAACGGGGTGGCCACAAACAAATCGCCTCCATGTCGCTCTGTCCCCTGCCATTTCACTACCCTGCTCCCAACTCACACCCCCCTCTCTCATATACCTCTCCACTCCATCCCTCCATCTCATCCTCGGCCTCCCCCTTCCTCTCACCCCCTCCACCTCACTCACATACACTCTCCTCGTCAGTCTTTCATTCTCCATTCTCTCCACATGCCCAAACCACCTTAACGTGTTTCTCCTAACGCTTCTTATCACGTCCACAACCTCACCAAAACGCTCCTTCACTTCCTCATTTGTTAGTCTGTCTCTCCATGTGACGCCACATGCACCTCTCAAATAACTCATTTCCACTACTCTCACTCTTGACTTCTGTCCTTCCAACAGGGTCCAAGCTTCACTTCCATATGTTAGAGTTGGTATCACCATACTGTCATATAACAACTTTTTCACTTCCATGCTCACCCCCGTTTCTTATCACTGCTTTCAACGAACAAGCAACCTTCCTTTCCTGTCGCACCCTTTCGAGCAATTCACCCTCCAGACTTCCATCCTTACTCATCACACTACCCAAGTACTTAAATGCACTTACATTCTCCATATCTTTCCCATCCAATCTTACTGTACATTCACTGGCTTCACTTCTCTCGAAGACCATCACTTTAGTCATCCCTACATTCATCTTTAGATTCCGTTCCCTACACACTCTCTCAAACTCATCTACCAAGCCTTGCAGCTCCCCTTCATCTTCGCTCAACAACACGGTATCATCTGCAAACAACAGTACAGGGAGTTTCCAAACACTGCCCTCTCTCACTAGGGCCACTCCAACATCCACTGCCTGACCTTGTATCTCTTTTATAACCCCATCCATGTACAGACTGAACAACCATGGAGACATGACACATCCTTGTTTCAATCCAACCTTCAAATGTAAAGATTTACTCAGTTTGCCATCCACATGCACTGCAGCCTTAGCACCCTCATATATACTCTTCACTGCCTTCAACAACTTCCCATCCACTGCATATACAGTATTCTTAATACCTTCCACAATCCTTGTCTATCCACCCTGTCATATGCTTTCTCCAGATCCATGAAGGCTGCATACAACTTCTTGCCCTTCTCTAGAAACTTTTCCACTATGGATCTAAGAATGAATATCTGGTCTACACAACCTCTTCCCTTCCTAAAATCTCCTTGTTCTTGTCCAACTAATTCCTCTGTTATTTCCCTAACTCTGTCAATAAGTATCCTACCATATACTTTTCCTATTACACTGAGAAGGCAAATGCCCCTATGATACTGCTTTTTCCCCTTTTCCTTTGTACAGAGGAATTATTATACAGCCTCCAATTTTGCGAGAATATGGTCGACAAAAAACCTCGCAAAATCGAAATTCACAAAGTTTAAACAATTAAATATATGCAATAAAAGGTAAACTGGTCGACATCACCCCAAGGTAAGCACTTTTTCCCACTCTTTCTCTCGACTCTACCTCTTAATTTTATGATGATAAATGAAACAAACATGAACTGATGTATTGTACAGTAATATTAATATGAAAACATCATAGGTAAGAAACATAAAAAAGAAAAAAATGCATATTTACACTGATGTGAAGACTGGCGTGGTGTACGGGACTGGTTGCAGAGCAAGGCTTGGGTGCGACTACTGTGGCCCCGCGGGGCTTACGTCATCACTATCACTGTCGACAGATATTTCCACATCTTGCTGTGCTTTTTCTGTCTCTCTCGTGAAACCCTCGAAGTTGAAATCATCAGAATCAAAAAGGTTAGGGATGCTAGGATCGCTGGCAGCTTGAGGAGGGGTGGCAGGGCGGCTGGTCGATGGGGCAGGGTGGCTTGGGGTTCTCATAAATTTTGTGATTAGAGACTGCTTCCTCTTGTTAACCCCATCTCTGTGGAGGTCAGCATAAAAGCGAAGGGCCCTTTCAACAGCCCTAAATTGGTCACATTCGTTGCTCACGATGGTTTCTTTCAGCTGGTCAGTGACGGCGAGGATATTGGCCAAGTTATGCATCATTAATTCTCGGCGTGGATGTGGTTGTGGTTGCTCTGGTTGCTGGCTGGCTAGTTCATCTTCTTCGTCAACTCTGAGCATGGTGGTCGTGGCAATTTCGTGTTCTTCTTGTTCTATCTCCCTCACTTCCTCAGCTGTAACTTCACGGCATCCAGCAACCGACTGCGCTGCTGCCAACACTACCCTTTCAGCCTCTTCCACCTGCTGAACCTCGCTACATGGCTTTTTAGGGCAAAGGTGGGGTACCAAACAGTGCCAGGCATGGTTGATAGTGGCCTCATTTATTTCCTTCCATGAGGCAATAACAAATTCCAGGGCCTTCTTGATAGTAAATTGCCGCCAGAACTGCCTCACTGTCATCTTTGGGGCAATGGGTCCATCTTCCGGGGCTGGGGCAGGGTCGGGGAGTTCTTCCTGTGGCAGGGGGTCGTCCATATCCAGGTCTCCATGCTCATCCTCTGCCTCTATCATCCTTATTTCCTCTTTAGTTTCGGTTTTTTCTCTGAGGTAGTTAAAAAGTTTGGTGCAGTAGAAGTTTTTCATGTTTGCTATGATCTCCTGATCAAGGGGTTGCACGAGAGAGGTGGTGTTTGGGGGCAGGAAAATTATTTTCACACCGGGGTGAACATCTGCGAGATAGTGTGGATGGCAAGGGGCACTGTCCATCAGAAGGCACACTTTGAAGAAAAGCCCTTTCTGTTGGCACATGAGATGAGCATCAGGCACAAAATGGTTCAGAAGCCATTCCTTTATGATGCCTGAAGTCATCCAACCATTATCAGACCGGTACCAATAAAAATCAGAGATGCTTTCCATGCTCCTTATATTATTATAGCACCTTGGATGCCTTGCCGTGTGAATGATCACAGGTTTCATTTTGCAGGTGCCTGATAAATTTAAGGCCAGCATAACTGTAAACCGCGACTTGTCTAGTTTTTTTCCTCTTGCTTGTTTTTGGTGTTTAGCAATGTAGGATGACCTTGGCATGGCCTTCCAGTTCATGCCTGTTTCATCTAAGTTAAAAATTTGATCCTTGGTGTACCCTTCCTCCTCTATTATGCCCCTCAAAACACTGGGAAAGATGTTGGCTGCTTCATAGTCAGCACTGCCTCGCTCGCCACTGAACTTGATGTGTTTAAACCCCTTCCTTTTGAGGAACTGGCATAGCCACCCACTCGATGCCTTGAAAGGTTTTGTTGGAGGATTTATGGTTTTTTTAAGGCATGTGTGATAGAATATCTTTGCCTGCTCCCTTATTCCATCTAATGCAACCCCTTCCTTTTCCTTTCTTTGTATGCAGTGAGCAAGATATCTTTCCATTTTTATTATCACTTCTTTGTTGGCCACCATCAAACTGAGCACCTCCATAGTTCTTAGCTGCTTGCTTGATTTGTTCACTGTTCTTTAAAATCATTCTCACTGTCGATTCACCAACACCAAACTCCTTACCAATAACAGAGTTACCTTTACCTGCTTCTTTCCTTTCAATCATTTTCAATTTGGTCTCCAAACTTATTTTCTTGTTCTTCTTACCCGTTGGCGCCATGATAACACTCGTGCAAGGTTAGACTGCTGGGATATTGCGAGGAGCACCACGAAATTGCGAGGGTCAGTGACCTTGGGGCGGCAGAACACTAAACTAGGAGGCACAGTACGCCCAGCAAACCATGACGTCACTACTCCGCGTGGCAAAGTAGTGCGGGAAGACGACTCTCCCACCACTCGACCTCGCAAAGTGTGTGATCGCTCGCAAAGTTCATNCCCAGCGAACCATGACGTCACTACTCCGCGTGGCAAAGTAGTGCGGGAAGACGACTCTCTCACCACTCGACCTCGCAAAGTGTGTGATCACTCGCAAAGTTCATAAATGTTAAAAAATAAATTACTTTTGGAACTACCTCGCAAAATTGGTGATTCGCAAAGTTAAAGTTCGCAAAGTTGAAGGATGTACTGTAACTGACTTCCAATCCTCCGGGACTCTACCCTCCTCCCAAGCCAATCTGCACACCTTCCACATCCATTCTATTACTATCTCTCCCCCATGCTTCAGCATTTCACCACACACTCCATCAATTCCTGGGGCTTTCCCCATTTTAATTTTCTTCACTGCTTCCACCACTTCCATCCTAATGATTTCTTCCTCTCTTCTCACAACCCTCCTTCTCCCCACCATTCCCCAGCCACTTATACTTGCATTACTTTCATTCTCTATATTCAACAGTTCATTAAAGTGTTCTCTCCATCTGTTTACTTTTTCTCTCTTCTCCACTAGTAATCTACCATTTTTATCTTTCACGCCCCCACTGACTTCGTTGGCACCCTGTCTAGCTCTCTTTACCTCCTTCCAGAACATTTTCTTACATTCCCTCCACTTTGCACTCAAATTCCTTCCAAATTCCTCATCCACTCTCTTCTTACTCTCTCTTACTAATCTTTTCACCTCTCTCCTCCTCTCTACATATAACGCTCTCATCCGTCTCTCAGCTTCTTCGACGCCCCTGTTCCTCATCCACTCATTATATGCTTTCTTCTTTTGTGTCACAGCCTCTCTCACCTCTTCAGTCCACCATGGTGTTCCCTGAATCCCCTTTCATCTTCTCTTCACCCCACACACCACCTCACATGCTGCACAGATTTCTTCTGTGAATATCTTGGTTACACTGGTATAAATGGTATACCATCATCTTTGCTGGTGTTAATACCATAAGATAAGCTAATAAATACACAAAAAACTGATGAGTAAAAGTACAGAAATACAGTGAGAATATAAAGTGTTCAGGAGTAAAACTTACCTTCATATGACTTCCCACAATCCTAGTGCAAAATTTGGCCAAAACTTTCCAAGAGTTAAGCACATGTCTAGATGCAGAATCTTGTGAGCTTTCTTGTGGCTACTTCGGAATTTCGATATGACCAGTAGTATTCAAATAAATTGAAAACAAAACAAAACAAAACAAAAAGCAAAACTCACGTCAGTGCTATCAGCATGGAGGAGAGGGACTGAAGCAGTGAGGGGAAAACCAGGAGAGTATGGAGGTGGGGAGAAGTGAGGCTGTGGGCAAGATTTTCACCCTTCTGTCATGAGGTGGAAGGGTGCTTTTACCATACATTTACTCATGGTTTGTGGTCTGTTAGACGTGTGGTGGCCATTAGGAAATAAAACTCCCAGTGACCAGGCGACTTTGGACGTTCAACAGAGAGGCGGATGGCCACTGTCACTGAACATGTACAGTACTCATGGCTTGTGGTCTGTGTTCAATGCATGGTGGCAGTTGGAAAGGACTTAGCCCAGTAGCCGTGCAACTCTGGACATTCACTCGGGATGTGTACGGACATTTTTACACTGCTTGTGGGTTACACTCATATTACTCGGGTGCTGGAGGTTTGTTGGGAGTGATCGGACCAGCGCAAAACTTAGACCATTCCGTACAGGTTAGGATGGACATTTTAGCTCTGGTTGTGGGTTATTTCCCACTCACAGCTCAAGCCCAGTGGCCATGATACTGAATGTCTGAACATGTTGGCTGCCCAAATGAAGTTCTCAGGGACTTTTACGTCTGGATAAAAGCAAGTAAACTCGGATAAAGGTTTAACCCTTAGGATACGCAATTCAATTGACCGAACTTCCCTGAAAACCTGCATATGGAGCCGATTTTTTTACTCTTACAGAAGTAAAAAGTTTTATGCCCAAGGGTTTGAGCTTCAATTTACACACCTTATACCGCAAACCAGAGCATTTTAGACCAACTGGTTCATGAGCTACAGCCTGTTTAAGTTGAAAAAAGTTACCCTTCCAGACAGGGCGACTCCAGTTTTCTATGCACTCCCACCCCATCCCTCCCTCATTCCTCCCCTTCCATGACCTTCCTCACCCACCCCCATCACTTCCCTCTCTCTTCCTCCCCTCCCCCTCTATTTTTTTTCTTTTTTCAAACAATAGCATGCACAATAATTATGTCGTTCCTCACTCACTCCCAACACCCTTCCCCCCCAACACTTCTCCCCTCCCCACCTTCCCTCCCCCATCCCCTTCCCTCATAGCTGTGTAGCTGTCCAAATAAAAAAATATAAAAAAATGAGCAAAAGCATGCAAAATCTTGTTTTGGTGTTACACACTCCAGCACCCTCTCCTTTCCCCCCTTCCCCCCCAAGCTCTCCCCTCAGAGCTGTCAAATCAAGTAGCTATAAGAATTTCAAGGAGAAAAAAAAGCTAGAGCTACCCCCCCTCCCCCCACCCTCCAGAATTTTCCAGCTCAATTTTTATTTTTCAAACAATTGCATGAACAATAATTATGCTGATGTTCCTCACTCACTCCTAACACCCTCCCCCCCAACACTTCTCCCCTCCCCCCCTTCCCCCCCCCCCTCCCCCCTCCCCAATCGCTGTGTTGCTGTAAAAAAAAAAAAAAAAACATGCAAAATCTTTTTCTTGGTGTTACTTACACACTCCATCATCCCCTCTCCCCTCACCCCTTCCCCTCCATCCCCTCCCCTGACAGCTGTCAAATCAAGTATCTGTAAGAATTTCAAGGGGGGTAGAAAAAAGCTAGAGCTACCCCCCACCTCCCCTACCCCCCCTTCAGAATTTTCCAGCTCATTTTTTTGTTTTTCAAACAACAGCATGCAAAATAATTATGTCGGTGTTCCTCACTCACTCCCAATACCCTTCCCCCCAACACTTCTCCCCTCCCCACCTTCCCTCCCCCCATCCCCTTCCCTCATAGCTGTGTAGCTGTCCAAATAAAACACACACGAAAAAAACATATATTCTATATTTCGTGCATCGGTGTATGCAATTAAACAAACAATAATCTGGTATTGAATGAAAAACACGCAACATGAATAGTAACAATGATGCATAAAACTCTAGGTGGCGGCCAGGGGAGGGGGAGGTAAGTGGACGGCATACTACAGGGAGTGGGGGCTGGGGGTGGAGTGGGGAGAGACCTGGAGGGGTGGTATGGGGGTACAAAGGAGGGAGACAGACACCACAAGACAAAGAGGACAGGTAGAGAGAGAGTACAGGGGTGTGGAGGGTGGGTAGAGGGGATATAAACCTCCCCAGGGAGACAGGGAAGGAGGGAGAAGGGGGGAAACCACGGTGACATGATGGATGGTGGGGAAGGGGAAGGGAGGGAGCAGGAGGCAGTCAGAGGTGAGGGAAAAAAGGTATTGGGGAAGAGGAAGGCGGCGAAAGGGTGGTGGGGGAATCACCCCCCCCACCAGGGGCCTGGATCCTCCCTCCTCCCTACTCAGGACTTAGTTTCTCATTGGTTTGCACTGATATACGTCACAATCGGGCCGAAACCTAGTGTCCGCAGTTTTTTACAAAGGCTCCTCTATTGATCACATTCGGCATCTAGCATAATCCTGAAAAGGATCGATCAATATTGTTAGTACTTTAGGGGTTAATAGAGCCAAGGTCCAGTATTTGGATAATTAACAGGTCCGGATACTGCACATCTGGATAAATGAGGGATTACTGTAATCAACACATGGATACCATGTAGTTTAGTGGCCAATGGGTTTACAAGTGAAGGGTCTATCTGCCTATATATCTCTCTATCTATCTACACCCTGAAACTTCAATTCCATAAGGGATAGTCAGAAATAAACTGCCTCCATGTCACCCAGTCCTCTGCCATTTGGCTACTCTCTCTCCAACTCATATTCTTCCTCTCTCATATATCTTTCCACCCCATCCTCAGTCTCCCCGTCCACCTGACTCACATAACTTCTAGTCAGCCTCTCATTCTCCATCTCCACTGTTGAAACTTTAGATATCAATGATGCATGGATTTTTTTTACGGAAACTCTCAACAGCACCGTCAGGTATTCCAATGCACAACAGAAGGCCTGCCAAAAATTTTGACATTAAACATTGTCTGGAAGCAAAAAATCTTGCATATAGAAATTATAATACCATAAAGAGTCAAAGTGATAAAAATGAATACAATGCCCTTCGACGGAAAGCCAAAAAGTTAATTCAATGCAGTAAGAAAAACCTAGAGGCACATATTGCAAGTATCAGTAAATCAAATCTCAAAGAATTTTTCAGTTACATAAGAAGCAAAAAGGTCCCTTAATCACAGATAACGGAGAGCACACTGATGATGAAACTATGATGGCGAAAATTCTTAATACTTTCTTCGCGTCAGTATTTACAACGGAAAATATACATACGATTCCTGCTGTTTCCCCCATTCCTATAGAAGAGGACAACATAATCACTGACATTACAGTTAGCGATCGTGACGTACTACTTAAAATAAACAAAGTAAAAGAGAATAAAACACCAGGATCAAACAAATCTCCACGTGTATTGAAGGAACTGCAGAATGAAATACCAAAGCCTTTAGCTGAACTTTTTTTTTTTTTTTTTAAATGCAAGGAAGAAGGAACAAAAGGCCACAGGCCTGCATACTGTTCCTTCCAAGAAAAAGCAAAAACAATACAAAAGAGAGCCAAATTCAAGATCCGTTCATTTCGAGATGCCTGGAAACACCGCGTTTGAAAGACTGGAGATCATAGGAAGTAGGAAATACAGACAGAAGAAGACAGTTCCAGAGATGAACAGTTGCATAAATGAAGGACTGGGAGTAACGGTTAACTCTTGCATTAGAGAGTTGGACAGAAAAGGGATGAGAGTTTGCTAGACGGGTACTACGTGCCCGTCGTAGAGGTGGAGAGATGCAAGCAGACAGTTCAGAGGAACAGTGACCATTGAAGTAGCGATGGAAGAAAGATAAAGATGCAACAGTGCGGCGAAAAGACAAAGGTTGAAGGGAATCAGTAAGAGGAGGAGAGTTAATGAGACAAAAAGCCTTTGACTCCACCCTATTGAGAAGAGCTGCATGCGAGGAGCCTCCCCACACATGAGAGTTGTACTCCATACACGGGCGAAGAAAACCCGTGTACAAGGTCAACAATTGTGCAGGGATATGAAAGTTCGGAATCGACTTAGCACACCTAATCTTTTGCAAGCAGATTTCACAAGAGATGTAATATGTTGTTTCCAAGGCAAATCCCGAGAGAATGAAACCCCAAGCATGTTCAAGGATGATGCAGGACATAACTGTTCATTATTAAACATTAGAGGGTAATCCTGAGGAAGATTTTGTCGGGATGATAAGTGTAAGAACTGAGTTTTTGATGAATTAAAAATAACAAGATTACTTTTACCTCAATCAGAGATACGAGCCAAGTCAAACATTAGGTGTGCCATAGCCTCATCCCTTTTTTGTTGAAGTAACTGCTGAGATGGACGTTGTGGAAACCGAATGGAAAGGTGAAGGGTGGAATCATCAGCATATGAGTGGATAGGGTTAGATGTACAGCTTAGAAGGTCACTGATGAATAAAAGGAAGAGAGTTGGTGAAAGGACAGAGCCCTGAGGAACACCACTATTGATAGGTCTAGGAGAAAAATGATGGCCGTCTACAACAGCGGCTAAAGAAGGACCAGAAAGGAAGCTAGAGATGAAGGCACAGATAGAAGGATAGAAACCGTAGGAGGGCAGTTTGGAAAATAAAGATTTATGCCAGACTCGATCGAAAGCCTTTGAGATGTCAAGTGCAATGTCAAAGCTTTCGCCAAAGTCCCGAAAGGAGGATGACCAGGAGTGATCACCAGTGTAGCGTCCCTGACGGAACCCATACTGACGATCAGAAAGAAGGTTGTGACAGGAAAAATGCTTTAAAATTTTTCTGTTAAGAACTGACTCGAAAACTTTTGAGACACAGGATGTGAAAGAAATTGGACAATAGTTACAGGGCTGGGAATGGTCACCCTTCTTTGGGACTGGCTGAATGAGAGCAAACTTCCAGCAAGAAGGAAAGGTACAAGTTGATAGACAAACGCGAAAGAGTTTACCTAGGCAGGGTGTAAGCACAGAAACACAGTTTTTGAGGACAACAGGAGGGACTCCATCAGGCCCATATGCCTTGTTAGTACTGAGGCCAGTGATGGCAGAAAATACATCAGCTGAAGAAATTTTAATGTCAGTCAAGGGGAAGTCAGAGGGGGGAAGTGATGGAGGAATAGCACCGGAATTGTCTAAGTGGAATTGGAGGAGAAAGTCTGAGCGAAGAGATCTGCTTTATCAGTACAAGAAATAGCTACAGAGCCATCAGAGTAGAAAAGAGGAGGGAAGGATGATGAGCTAAAGTTGTTAGAAAGTTTTTTTGCAAGGTGCCAGAAGGAGCGAGAAGAATTCGAGTTGGAGAGTTGAGAACATTTGGCACGGATGAAATTATTTTTAGCAGAGTGAAGAACAGACTTAGCACGATTCCGGGCAGAAATATATAAAAGATGTGATTCAGGGGTGGGTTAGCTCTGGTACCTCTTATAGGCCCTCTCCTTGTTGTGGACAGCATTAGAACAAGAGTGATTAACCAAGGCTTTCTTGCATTAGTCAGAGGATATGAGAAAGGAATGTATGCTTCCATACCCGAAAGAATAACCTCCGTAATGAGCAAGGCACACTCAGATGGCTCCCGGCCATGGAAGCAATAATCATTCCAAGGAAAATCAAAGTACTACTACCTGAGGGCCTCTCAATCTGCAGCTCCAAAGTGCCACAGGCGGCATTTCTTTGGAGGGTCCACAGGCCGTACTGGAGCAATAGGACAGGTTAAGGTAATAAGGTTATGATCGGAGCAGCCCAACGGAGAGAAAAGATGAACAGTGTAAGCAGAAGGATTAGTTGTTAGGAAAAGGTCAAGTATGTTGGAACTCTCTCCAAGGCAGTCAGGGATACGGGTAGGGTGCTGTACAAGCTGCTCTAGGTCATTAAGGTTGGAAAAGATGTAGGCTTGTTCACCAGGTGGATCAGTGAAAGGAGAGGAGAGCCAAATGTGGTGGTGAACATTGAAATCTCCCAGAATGGAGATTTCATAGAAAGGAGAAATGGATAGAATGTGTTCCATCGTAGAAGTAAGATAGTCAAAGAATTTTTGATAGTCAGTAGAATTAGGAGATAAGTAAACAGCACAGATATATTTAGTCAGAGAATGACAGGAAAGCCGAAGCCAGAGAGTAGAGAATTCAGAAGAATCAAGTTCAGGAACACGAGAGCAAGATAGATAGTTGCGTACATATACGCAACAGCTACCTTTGGCTTTGAAATGAGAATAGAGAAGGTAGGAGGATACAGAAAAGGGTTTGCTGCCAGTTGCCTCAGACAGCTAAGTCTCAGAGAGAAAGAGAAGGTGAAGTTTAGAGAAGAGGCGGTGTTCAACAGAGCGAAAGTTAGAGGAAAGGCCGCGAATGTTACAGAAATGAAGAAGGAGTGAGTCAGACAGTGGTTCCAGGCAGCTCTTTGAGTCGTCACCGGGAGAGGGGCGGATGGTGGGGGCATTTATGGTCCCCCCCCTGGGGACTCCGAGGCATGATTTTTGTGCACCATTTTCATAACTAATTTTGAAAAGGAAGTGTAGTGTGTAGTGTGCATGTAGTTTGGTGTTGACAGTTAGAGAAACTTGTATTGGAGAGCATGCTGGAGTACTCTCTGTGTTACTGAGACACTGAAAAAGTTCAGCAAAGGGGGATGGTCAGGAACAAGGATGAAACGGGAGCTCCAGCTCTCCCTGTCATCAGCCTTCCATCCACCTTGGGAGTACTGCCCTGCTCGACTGGTGCTACAGTCTACTCCTGACTTATCACTTAAAAGCAGTAAGGTGCCACATGAATGGAAGCTTGCCAACGTAACCCCAATATTCAAAAAGGGCAACAGAGCCCAACCAGAAAACTACCACCCAATTAGATTAACATCAGTGGTTCGCAAATTACAGAGACAAGTTTGTGAAGCACTTAGAAACAAACAATCTCATAAATGATTCGCAACATGGTTTTCTTAATAATCGCTCTTGCCTCATGAATCTGCAGTACTTTTTCAATGATATACTAAACATGTACGATGAGACTAAATCTGTTGATGTAGTCTAACTTGATTTTCAAAAGCCCTTTGACAAAGTTCCACACAAAAGACTCCTTCAGAAGCTAAAGGTACATGGTTTCAGTGGCAGTATTCTCGGGTGGGTAGAAGATTGGCTCACTGGATGAAAGCAAAGAGTTGTAACAAATGGAAAATGAGTCAGACTGGATAAACGTTACAAGTGGAGTGCCGCAGGGTTCAGTGTTAGGTCCTATTATTTTCTTAATATATGTAAATGATACTGATGAAGGATTGTGTTATAAGATTTCAAAATTTGCTGATGATACTAAAATAGGTAACAGAGCTGGTACAGCACTGCAAAGGCAGGCAATTCAGAGAGACCTTGATCAATTGTTTAACTGGGCCCAAGTCTGGCAAATGGATTTCAATATTAATAAATGCAAAATACTAAACACTGGCAGTAAAAATGTAAGAGCTAGTTATAGCATGAATAATGTCCAACCTGATAGGGTAAACCATGAAAAAGACTTAGGAGTTATAATAACAAGTGATTTGAAACCAAGCAAACAATGTGCAGAAGCTGTGAAAAAAGCCAATAAACTGACTGGATTCATTGGCAGAGCATTTAAATATAAATCCGATAACACTGTCCTCACCTTGTATAATGCCTTAGTATGCCCGAACTTGGAGTACTGCGTTCAGTTTTGGTCACCGTATTATAAAAAGGATATGGAAAAGCTTGAAAGAGTGCAGCGAAGGATGACAAAGATGATACCTAGATTGAGAAATAAACCATGCGAGGAACCTTTAGAAGCCCTGAATCTCTTTACCCTAACTAAACGGAGGATACGAGGATATTTAATTTAAGTATTCAAAATATTCAAAGGACATGATAAAATGGCTGTTGATAAATACTTCACAGTTGATCACTCAAATTATACTAGAGGCAATGGGCATAAAATAATTGCCAAACGATTCCAGTCGCACGAAGCTAAGCACTTCTTCTTCATAAGAGTTGTAAATACAGTAATCTCCCCATTATTCGACACAATAGAGCCAAAGGCATGTTCAAATATTGGGCCCTGAAGCTCCAGCACTGGTCATTCATGAACCTAACCTAACCTAACCTAAATCAGAAAACTACCTTCCTACCTCCCTACCGGACATGTATACCACTTATTTAGGTCCCTTTTCACATAAATAATGCATACAAAGCATGAATTAATTGAATTTTAACCAAAAAATGATGATTTAGAGGTGAGTGAGGCATAGGTGGTCAGAACTTGCCAGCATAGTATAAGTAAGTATCGGACATGGAAATCATTTTTTCTCAAATTTTATGCACTACATTATTGGATACAAAGCATCAAATACAGTAAATGATGAAAACTGTTACCAGAAAAATGGTTAGGTTATGACCGGACATGAAATTCACTGGCATTCACCTTTTTCATGGCTGGTGCACTTAAAAACCATGCATGAAAAAATTAAACTGAAAGCAGGAAATTATGATTAACATGTAGGGAAATTTTTTAACACATTACAGCATGCTGAAAACAGGTTAGACATGAATATCTTTATGGTAATCATCTTGCACAATAATCAAAGGCATTCACCTTTTTCATAGCTGGTGCACTTAAAACCATGCATGAAAGAATTAAATTAAAAACAGGAAATTATGATTAACACAATGTTAGGTTAGGTTAGGTTAGGTTAGGTTATGACCGGATATGAAATTCACTGGCATTCACCTTTTTCATAGCTGGTGCAATTAAAACCAAGCATGAAAAAATTAAATTAAAAGCAGGAAATTATGATTAACACAATGTTAGGTTAGGTTAGGCTAGGTTAGGTTAGGTTAGGTTATGACCGGACATGAAATTCACTGGCATTCACCTTTTTAATAGCTGGTGCACTTAAAACCATGCATGAAAAAATTAAATTGAAAGCAGGAAATTATGATTAACACAATGTTAGGTTAGGTTAGGTTAGGTTAGGTTATGACCGGACATGAAATTCACTGGCATTCAACTTTTTCATAGGTGCATGGAGGGAATGTAAGAAAATGTTCTGGAAGGAGGTAAAGAGAGCTAGACAGGGTGCCAACGAAGTCAGTGGGGGTGTGAAAGATAAAAATGGTAGATCACTAGTAGAGAAGGGAGAAAAAGTAAACAGATGGAGAGAACACTTTAATGAACTGTTGAACATAGAGAATGAAAGTAATGCAAGTATAAGTGGCTGGGGAATGGCAGGGAGAAGAAGGGTTGTGACAAGAGAGGAAGAAATCACCAGGATGGAAGTCGTGGAAGCGATGAAGAAAGTTAAAATGGAGAAAGCCCCAGGAATTGATGGAGTGTGTGGTGAAATGCTGAAGCATGGGGGAGAGATAGTAATAGAATGGATGTGGAAGGTGTGCAGATTGGCTTGGGAGGAGGGTAGAGTCCCGGAGGATTGGAAGTCAGGTATAATTATTCCTCTGTACAAAGGAAAAGGGGAAAAAGCAGTGTGTGGTAATCATAGGGGCATTTGCCTTCTCAGTGTAATAGGAAAAATATATGGTAGGATACTTATTGACAGAGTTAGGGAAATTACAAAGGAATTAGTTGGAGAAGAACAAGGAGGTTTTAGGAAGGGAAGAGGTAGTGTAGACCAGATATTCATTCTTAGATCCTTAGTGGAAAAGTTTCTAGAGAAGGGCAAGAAGTTGTATGCAGCCTTCATGGATCTGGAGAAAGCATATGACAGGGTGGATAGACAAGGTTTGTGGAAGGTATTAAGAATATATGGAGTGGATGGGAAGTTGTTGAAGGCAGTGAAGAGTATGTATGAGGGTGCTAAGGCTGCAGTGCGTGTGGATCGCAAACTGAGTGAATCTTTCCATTTGAAGGTTGGATTGAAACAAGGATGTGTCATGTCTCCATGGTTGTTCAACCTGTATATGGATGGGGTTATAAAAGAGATACAAGGTCGGGCAGTGGATGTTGGAGTGGCCCTAGTGAGAGAGGGCAGTGTGTGGAAACTACCTGTACTGTTGTTTGCAGATGATACTGTGTTGTTGAGTGAAGACGAAGGGGAGCTGCAAGGCTTGGTAGATGAGTTTGGGTGAGTGTGTAAGAAACGGAATCTAAAGGTGAATGTGGGGAAGAGTAAAGTGATGGTCTTCGAAAGAAGTGAAGCCAGTGAGTGTACAGTGAGATTGGATGGGAAGGATATGGAGAATGTGAGTGAATTTAAGTACTTGGGCAGTGTGATGAGTAAGGATGGTAGTCTGGAGGGTGAAGTGCTCGAAAGGGTACAGCAGGGAAGGAAGGTTGCTGGTTCGTTGAAAGCAGTGATAAGAAACAGGGAGGTGAGCATGGAAGTGAAAAAGTTGTTACATGACAGTACTGTGATACCAACTCTGACATATGGAAGTGAAGCTTGGACCCTGTTGGAAGGACAGAAGTCAAGAGTGAGAGCAGTGGAAATGAGTTATTTGAGAGGAGCATGTGGAGTCACATGGAGAGACAGACTAACAAACGAGGAAGGAATGAGCGTTGTGGTGTGGTTGAGGACGTGATGGGACGCGTTAGGAGAAACACGTTAAGGTGGTTTGGGCATGTGGAGAGGATGGAGAGTGAAAGATTGACGAGGAGAGTGTATGTGAGTGAGGTGGAGGGGGCGAGAGGGAGGGGGAGGCCGAGGATGAGATGGAGGGATGGAGTGGAGAGGTATATGAGAGAGGGGGGTGTGAGTTGGCAGCGTGGTAGTGAAATGGCAGGGGACAGAGTGACATGGAAGCGATTTGTTTGTGGCCACCCCGTTCGGGATTGAGGCATCTGGCAATAGATAGATAGATAGATAGATAGAAAAAATTAAATTAAAAGCAGAAAAATTATGATTAACACAATGTTAGGTTAGGTTAGGTTATGACCGGACATGAAATTCACTTGCATTCACCTTTTTCATAGCTGGTGCACTTAAAACCATGCATGAAAAAATTAAATTAAAAGCAGGAAATTATGATTAACACAATGTTAGGTTAGGTTAGGTTATGACTGGACATGAAATTCACTGGCATTCACCTTTTTCATAGCTCGTGCACTTAAAACCATCATTTCGTTTAGTTTTTGAAGGCTCCAACATGCTTGCATGCGTCGGCCTTGGTCACCTAATGGCGGCTCTCCACGCTGCTCGATCCCTGGCAGCCTCCCTGTTCAGTACCTTAACCCTTAAGTCACACTTAATGACCTCGTCCCATGACTTTCTTGGTCTACCCCTCCCAACCCCTCCCCCAATATTAACACCTCTCACCCTCTGTACCCAATTATCATCCCCCATCCTCTCCACATGTCCAAACCACCTCAGCCTACATCTCCTCATCACAACACCAATACACTCCAGTCCCATCCTACCTCTCAACTCTTCCATCGTAAACCCAGCCCCCCCCAGGCCTTGCACGCAGGGACGCACTGCACATCCACCTAATCATTGTCATTTCTGTATGTTTAAACCTGCGAATATCTTCTTCCTTTACTGCCCATGTCTCACTACCAAACAGCATCACACTCCTAACACATGCTGCATACAAAGACCCCTTAGTACGTAAGGAGAGTCCTCTCAATGTCAGGAGAGGCAACAGCTCCCTGAACTTCTTCCAACCACTTCTCACCCTAGCAACTGAGCTAACTCCAGCCCCAACTCCGGCACATAACATGTCTCCCAAATAACGAAACTCCTCCACACACTCAAGAGACTCACCTGCAAGTTCAACCCTCTCACGCCTAACAATCTCCACCTGCTCTCCCCGACACGCCACACACATGAAATCAGCATCATCTCGCAGTCTACCTCTAATACCACTACATCTCTTGTGCACCCATTTATCACATACACTACACAGGAAGGAATTACTTCCCACACCCTTGTAACTGCACATAGCCACTCTCCCTCTTCTCTGATTGTACCACCACCAACCCTAGATATCATCACTTTTGTTTTATCTGCATTTACCCTTAAGCCCTTGTACCCCATGCCATCTCTCCACTTCTTAGATCTTTCCTCCGCCTCCTTTTCATTCTCCACAATCAACACCAAATCATCAGCATACAACATCTCCCATGGGAGTCCATCTCTGAAGTCACGTGAGAGGGCTTCAAGCACCATGATAAACAACAAGGGACTCAAAACTGACCCCTGATGCACACCAACATTCACGGGAAACTCATCACTCAAAGCTCCATTCACCCTTACCTGAGTGTGAGCACCCACGTACATGGCCATAACCACCCTAACCAGCCACTCTTCCAACCCTAGCTTTCTCATTGCCCACTTCACCACCTCTCTAGGGACTCTGTCAAAGGCCTTTTCCAAATCAACAAAAACAAAATACAATTCCCTTTTCTT
>JAGKTI010000140.1:12570-37723 GCA_018397915.1 Birgus latro
AGTTTGTTTGTGGACAGAGCTATAAGAGGGATCAGTTTGTCTGTGGATAGAGCTATATGAGAGATCAGTTTGTTTGTGGACAGAGCTATATGAGAGATCAGTTTATATGTGGATAGAGCTATAGGCAGGATCAGTTTGTTTGTGGATACAGCTATACGAAGGAACAGTTTGTATGTGGATAGAGCTATAAGAGAGATCAGACTGTATGTGGATAGAGCTACATGAGATAACAGGTATGGAGGTGAATATACTGAGTGTCTAATGAGAGAGTATGGTGTGGAACCTTCCTGAACTGTTGCTTGCTGATGATACTGTATCGTTATGTGAGGACGAATGTGTGGAATATATAAGAGAACGTAGAGAAGAGTAAAGCTATGGTCTTTCTTGGAAATGAAGTCACAGGAGAATGAAAGTGTATCCAAGTACTTAAATAGTGTGATGAGTAAGGATGGAAGGAAGCGTGGAAGTGTTTGAAAGGGTACAGCAGCGTAGAAAGGTTCCTGGATCATTGAAAGCTGTGATATGGAATAGGGAAGTGAGCATGGAAGTGAAGCTTGGATCCTGCTGGAAGGATATAAGTCAAGAGTGAAAGCAGTAGAAATGAAGTGAGGAGTGTGTGGGGTTTTATGGACAGAGACATACAAATGAGGAAGTAAAGAAGCATTGTGGTGTGCTGTTAGGAAAAATACTTTGAGAGGGTTTGGGCATATAGAGAGGATGAAGAATACGAGACTGACTAGAAGAGTGTATGTGAAAGAGGTGGAGAGGGACAGGAGGAGGAGAAGGCCAATGATCAGATGGAGGGATGGAGTAGACAGATATATGAGGGAGTGGGGTATGATTAGGAGGAAGGACAGTCAAATGGCAGATGACAGTGCAACATGGAGTTAATTTGTTTGTGGCCATCCCCTATGGGATTGAGATGTCTGGCAATGAAAAGATAAAAGTCAGAGGAGAGTAAAAATCTGCTTACTTAAATAAGTGAACTTTATGCAACTGCTGGAAGCAAATGCAAATGGAGATATTTGATTTCTATCTATCTATCTATTGCCTGACACCATAATTACGTGATAAAAAATAGTTAAAACAAGCAATCACTCCAAAGTATGAATGGGTTATGGGAAACAGAAAATGATGCAGGGAAGAGATGGTAATGCTGACTGAGCCTTTCACCACATCATTCATCATTATCATTATAATCATCAAAATCACTATACTCATCATCGCAATCATAATCATCATCATCATCATCATCCTAACCTTTTCTTCCCACCTAAGGATGGGGTAAGGTATACTGTAGTTTAAAAAGCAAGGACAAAACACATGGAATCAGACATGTTATATCTGGACCACCCTGTATTTTGAGCATCTGTGGCACATAAACAGGACTTACTGCATCTCTATTTATGATGTACAGGCATGTGCAAAAGTATGCTAACAATACTCTGCCAGCACTAACTTATATATCATATTGATCACTCTTCCTCATATGACAAGCAAGTAACATTCGTATTATTTTTACCAATGACTGGAGCAGACACCTTTATGTGGTAATGATCTGATACTGAAAATGTCAGGCTATACTAACAGCCTTCAGTTCCTATACAATCTCCCTAAAGCAGGATGGTGGACTATGAAAGACTGGTAATGTCTGCTGTCCATACCACATAAAATATTTCAAACAACACCTTCCATTGCTACAGCTAGCAGAGATGTGTCCACATACTTTTGCTCATGCTCAGGACAGGAGTCTTATAGCCTGTGGCAGCATATGGCTGGCCCGTTGTCTCTAACCTTGGTCGCTTTACTCAAATCTGGCAAAGATATCTTCTTTCAGAGATGACAGCAGGACGTAACGAAGCTGGTTGCTTGATATGACTACTAATCAACGTGGAAATCTCGTGACCACACTGAGTGACAAGCCAAGTGGTTTCTTGCTACCCAGGATATAAAATTCTACACTTGGTGGTAACATGCAACTAGACAGATACATGGTAGCGTAAGGAGTCAAGGCACTCCAGTTGGATGTGGCCCAATAGGTTATTACATCAGTCATTAGCTAGTCCCAAGTCTCTTGCTAAAAGGGGAAACAAAAAAATGATGAATGAATCGCAGGGTCAACTGGTGTGGGTGGCTGAAACGGAAAACACAGCAGCAAGCTCAAAAAGTTCAGGGAATAATTTCAAACACATATAATGCCACATGGAAATTTTGAGTTAAAGCATATTGCGAGGTGGAGGATTTTGGAAAACTGATCATCAGATTTGGGAGCTTACAATATATACCGGTAGAATATGCTAATCCAGTAGGCTAATCTGAAGTGTTCGAACTGAAACAACCAGGGAAACCACAGGCTGCAAAAATCTGTCCACTGAACATCTAGCAAAGTACTGTACAATACAAATGACAACAACAACAACAACAACAACAACAACAACAACAACAATAATAATTAGTAAATAACCATAAGCATAATTCACTGGGGTGTCTTTTAGGTGGCACAGGAGGCTTGCTAACAAATTATGTTAGGATGTCACCACAGCCACAAAGAAGACAAGCCACTTTCATTGAACAAACACCAGACATTGTTCAACTGAGAGAAATACTGTACTAGCAGTCAAAGGCATAAAAAATAACATGGGTTAACTTTCTGTCTATCTCACAAAATTCTAGCAATATATCTATCTAGCTAACACTTCTTTTACAATCTATCTGCTGTGTGTGTCTGGAATGTTTATCTACGTGTGTCCTTGTCTATGTAGCAATCTCTCTATGTGTATGTGCAAAGTTTCTCTATCGGTGTACTTTATCTGTTATCCATATGTATCTGTGTAATGTTTATCTATCTATCTGTGTACTTGTCTATCTATCTGTTTATCAACTCAGCATAATGGTAAGCTGATGCAATAGCAAGCAGACATGCTAATCATGAAGAAGTGCAATTGAATGGTTTCAAAGCTATCTGCTGCTGGTATACCAGTACCTGAGGAATTTGCTTACTATACTCTTGTTACTCTAACTTGGCATGAAATTACCATCTCAGCAATAGTTTATCACAAAAAAGAAAGCTAGTCATGAAGAAGTGCAATGGAAAAGGATGCAGACCTGCAGTACTATGTTATTCTACCACTGAGCTACATGAAAAAAAGCTGGTGAATGGACAAATCCTGGGACAAGTTAAAGTGTAAGAACTATGACAACTGAGCACAGACATGTATAAATAAGCTAAAAATAAACAGCATTATTATCCTAAAGACTCCCAAGAATCACCCTCAGTTGAATGAAACTATCTGGTATTAGTTGGAATAAAGACAGTTGCTCTCCCACTTACAAATATTTACAAACTATTGTTGTTGAAATCAAAGATGTCCCTGCTTGAGATCTTACTAGGCCTTGTGGCAGTATTGTACCTATGAAGCTGCCAGCCTGATAGTGCCAGGGGTTGATTCCTGGCAGTGCATCATCCTATCATCATCATCGTCATTGTTGTCGATTAGAAAGTAAAATGAGTACCTAGATTAAGTTAACTGGCCATGTATACCCTAGTGGTGGAATGATCTAGCTATGCTGCACAGCACTGCCATTGAGCACAATTATCTTCATCATTAAGCATTATCATTGCCATCAGCCCTAACTCATTTTTCCACTCAAGGATGGGGTGAAAAAGTCTCAACAAAAATTTTGTATGTAAAGAAGCAACTGTTAATATACTCTGTCCACCTCAACTTGGCTTAGAAGTGCTTTGGAAAGCATGCAGAGCCACAGTACTGCTATCTTCGTTTTACTCTACTTATGAGCTTCGGGAATTACGTTGCCAAAGGACAAAACTCTCCACCAAGTCAGGGTGAACAAACCAAAAAATTTCTAACTCACATTTCAGAAGGGTGGTAGTAGCTGTAGCTGTGGTGGTAGTAGTAGTTGAGGTGAAGATGGGATTTAAAGACCAATGGTCTTGGGGAACCTCTTCATGGTGGACAGAGGTTTTTCCCCAGAGGTAAGAGGCCAATGTGTACTGAGAGAAAATGCTGAGCTAGCGGCAGCAGCAACTCCAGCATGGCAGCTCCAGCACTAACGCCCAGCATGGCAGCTCCAGCACCAATCCCAACCCGAGCACGGCAGCAGCACCAAGGGTCCACCACCAACAACCACGGCAGTAGCAGGAACATGTACACCACCAACAGCAGCAGGAACAGCAGCATGGGTAACACAGCAACGCCCCTGAAAAATATGGCAAGTTTTAAGAGATATTCTCAGGTCTGTCGATAATTTAACCTTTTTTATGTGGAGTTCAATAAAGATCTTAATTAACCCCTATTTCTTTAATTAACCACTATAGTATTGGTGCTGGAGTGGCACTAAAGGATGGGGGGGGGGGCTGCCTGATAATATCAACATTTCTCAATTCCACCCCTATCCCCAAAAAGGAGAATGGAGAATGCAAGACTACAGAAGGATAGCTATGGCCTGCAGTCCACTGGGTTACTGTTCTGATGAGTTTGGGATTGCAACTTCTACAATTACTAGTACACGAAACCTGAGATGAACTGATCCATTTACGTCATCTGTCTGGCTCAATTCCCTGGTTATAGTCCTCAAGTACTTCCTTAGTATCAGAAAGGAAGATGGTGGACTGCAGCAGAAAAAGTCAATACTATGGCTTTTTAGGAACTGAGGACACCTGTAGCCTTGTGTATGGAGAGTATGCAATTTCTCCCCCCTATTTTTGATATGTTTTTCCTTCCCCTCCTCATTTCAGGAAAAAAAAAATGCTCCTTTGCAACAGCCAGCTTTACTGTATCATCCCTGACAGACTTTTCACCGACCCTTTGTTGTTTTTTCCTTTGCCATATGCTTTGTCATTTGTACCATCTATTTCTTCCTCCCATAAAATTTTACTTATCAGCTATTTCCTTCTGTCCTAGTTTTTCCCCTTCCTTCCGAGTCCAATATCTAGCCAACAGGTAAAACTCCCTATCAGTTCATAAAGGTAAAGCTGGGGGCAATAATGGATCGATAAATGGTAAGGTAGACAAACAGGTAGACTGACATGAATAAATGGATAGCTTGACAGATAGACTGATAGACAGACACTCATACAAAGGGATAATCTTATGCTACACTGCCCCTCTTTTTAATTTGGACCTTTGGTACACAATCCATGTGCACTCTTTGTACATGTCCAATGTAGGCTATCTCAGTGTATTCCTCCCTATCCACTCAACAATTCATCATTCCAATACATTTTTATTACTGTCCACATAATTCTGCTACAGGATGAGGTGAACTACTAGCCACTGTCACCTTACATGTATAAACTTGAATAGCCCAGCCCTGGACCCCTACTCTCCTGATGGGGCAAAAGGACCAAATCACTATAGGCCTGAAAGATCTGTGAATGACTGTGTGGCCCATTTAACTAGGCATGCTGCTGGTAGTTCTCATATTTATTACTTCTCCATCTTTGATCTTATTCTACATCACTGCATCCCTAGGCAGGATAAATTCAAGATGATATCTGTGTCAGCAGGCAAGTCCTTATTAGTTTACTATCCATTTAGAAACCAGCGATCATTCAAGCATGTGTGGATCTTTTCTCCACAATCTTAAGTCACTTCCTTACCACTCCCAGCACAATCTCACCCCATGTCTTCCTCAGTCTGTATCTGGGCATTCATCCCTCCATTATTCAAAACTGTGAACACTCCTTAATCAGCCTCCCATTATGTCCAAACCATCTAAACCGACCAGTGTGCAACCTTTATACAAGATCTCTTATATATACTAAATCTCTCACTGCACACTATCCTCAGGTCTATCAATATTCGAATATCCCCGCTTCTGTACTTCCCAGTGTCTGTATTCTCTTCTATCCCTGGCCACATCTCACTGCCACACAATATAAAGCTTAACACATGTTTACCAAAGTTCTGTTTGTATGAAAAAAAAGGCCCACAATAGTCAAGAGAGACAATAGTTCCCTAAACTCTTTCCACCCACTTTTCATTCTAGCAACTGAATTAGCATTTCTTCCTATAATTAAAAGGAACCTGCAGTCTGTCGATAGACCCTTTAACAAGGAACGTTGCAGTTAAGGGGTTAAAAAAAACATCACACATCTCAAGCAGTTATTACCCCAGACAATTCTTAAAATGATTTATTTTTAAGCCTGGATGCTGCCACACTTCACAGAAAATCCCTCAAACACCCCATCTCTTGTGAACTCATTTATTACAAGCTGAACGCAACAGAATTCCTTCCCCACTTTTGCACACAGCAGAAGGCGTGAGACCCTGTCCAATATTACTTCTCTCACACCAGCTGACCTCTGTTTATTAGTGGTGTTTTCAGTTCCTTTGCTTCCATTCCATCCTTTTACCTCTCCCATTTCCCTCTAGCCCTTTGCAAACTGTTAGCAGAGATAATTCATCAGCATTTAAAAGCTCCCAAGGTAGTAACTAACCAAATAACAGCAAAGGAATCAACACAGAAATCTGATGCATCCCACTGACATAATTCCTTGCTTCACCCTCCATTCACTCTCTCAGACTGCCGCCACTTCATAGTTTCATCACTAATCCGTCTTCCCATAGCCCGTTTTACCTTCATCCATGGAAGTGTATCAAATGCCTTCCCCAAATCTCCAAATGCAGCAGCATAGTTTTCTATTTTCTTTTGCATCTGTCTTCTTAGTTAATTCCTTCTACTGTACGTTCTAGTCTTGAAGGCCTTATTCTTCATCACCAGGTACGTTCCTTAACTCTACCTTTCTTCAATGTATCAAAACACAAATTTCTGTGCCGCTTCCATTTCAAATTTCCACCGCAAAGCCACCTTGTACCTTGGAGAGTCTTTGCCCTGCCTAGTTGGAAGCCTGGCATTTCTATCATCCAGTACTCAAAACATCACAATAAAATACATTAATATAATACCACCAATATGTCTACAATAGATTTAAGTACTCACACGAGCATTATATGTACATAAGTAGGGGAAAAAGAAGAAAACAAAAGTAAATACAGGACACTTTACCTGCGCTTGTGGCGCTATAGACGGGAGACGATGAAAACACGGGAGGAGTACGAGTTCAACAAAATCTTCGATCATTTAATTATAATTCAATAATGAATATGTATTATTGTAATTATTCAGAAAAATTCTGTCATCTTTTAAGCCAAATTTTAATGCAATATATAAATGATATAATGTACGAGTAGATTTACAATTAGCAAAAGAATTTGACACTGCCGACCACTGAGCTTATAACATGGAGAGGCATTCCTGAGCGACCGTGTGACTTGTAGTCGCCATATTGAAGCACCAGAACCCGTCTCCTCAACCATAGTTCTTGCTTTCTCTGTCTCAGTGCTGCTTCTGTGTATGCTTATGTATCATAATACAAAAATACATATAGATTATGATTTATTCTCCCCAGCTCTACGAATTATGCGAGGTTCATTTAGCCAGAAAAAGAAATAAAAAAGCATCATAGGTTGCTGCAATGAAGAATAGACCTTTTTTCTTTTTCTTTTTTCTTTATGACCTCCTTAGCTTAATGTCTTTAATGATGATAAGAAAGATAAAACTGAGGTAGATGGGAAGAGAACATGAATGAAAATAATGTATATTTTGCCATCGTAAAGTATGTACAGTAAGCATAATATACAGTATACTGTAAGAGTGCTATTACCTATCTATCTATCCTTTATATATCCATCAGTCTATACAGATCTCTCTCCTCTCTCTCTCTCTCTCATCTTTGAATGCCTAGTTTTTGCACCTTGGAATTTTTTATATGCAATGCAAATATCCTATGTTCCATGTCAACAAATGTAGTGTTTATCAGTAATCTTATAAAACTGACAACAAAATATATTTTTTACCTCTGAAATGTAATCCCATCTTTCTTCAATTATTTTCTGTGTCCATTTTTGCATCCATAAGTTGCACAGTGGACCATGACTTCAATTTCCAGTCAGTTGTCATCCTCCAATCTCTCCAGATGCCCAAACCATCTGTCTACCCCTCCTCATCACAACACCAGTACATTCCAGTCCCATCCTTCCTCTCAACTCATCATTCACATTTTTAACCCTCCACACCCAGTTTTCATCCTCCAACCTCTCCACATGCCCAAACCATCTCAATCTACCCTACTTCATCACAACAACAGCACATTCCAGTCTCATTCTTCCTCTCAACTCTTCATTCACACCTCACCCTCCACATCCATTTGTCATCCTCCATCCTCTCCACATACCCAAAACATCTCAGTCTACCTCTCCTCATCACAACACCAATATACAGTATTCCAGTTCCATCCTTCCTCTCAACTCTTCATTCACACCTCTCAACCTCCACACCAAGTTGCCATCCTCCCTCCTCTCCACATGCCTGATACATCTCAATCTACCTCTCCTCATCACAACATCCTCCACACCCAGTTGTCATCCTCCTTTCTCTCCACATGGTCAAACCATCTCAATCTATTCCTCCTTATCACAACACCAATACACCCCAGTCCTATCCTTCCTCTCAGCTCAACCCTCAACATTCACACCTCACCCTTCACACACAGTTGTCATCCTCCAACTCCTCCACATGCTCAAACCATCTCAATCTACACCTCCTCATCACAACACCAATACACTCCAGTCCCATCGTTCCTCTCAACTCTTCAATCGTAAACCTACTTTCCCTCCCCAGGTCTCGCATTCAAGGATGCAAGATTAAAACAAGGTATCATCGTACTGAGGGCGTTAAAATATATTGTACCATACCAATGAGGATGAAATATTCTTTAGCAGCCAATCTATTTCGACCTGGAACAAGGTCACATAATGTGACCTCATTCCAGGCCTTTCTCAGTCTGCTGCTCACAACTCTACCCTCAGTCCTTACACCTCTTACCCTCCACACCCAGTTATCACTGCTGTACATAGAAAACTGAATATCATCATCATTTATCATTCCAGCCTTCATTCCTACCTGGAATCATGAAGTGAGAAAGAGAATGAGCATAAGTAATAAAGAACTGGGAAAATGAATAGAAGCCTGTCATCTTCAAATATTTACTCATTTCATATATATATAGCTTTATTTGAATATAGATAAATATATGTATACAGGTACACTAATAAAATCTTTCCAGCATACTAGAACAGAGGCATCTTAATACTGTCAACAGCAAAAGCTTACTGACAATCCCCTGCCAAAACTGTGCCCTGCCTCACATAGTTTCCATTTTTTTGAACATGGGGGAGTATCTTTTTCTTTCTCATAATTCTCATACTCTTTTATTGTGTTCTTTGTATTGATATCACACAGAACTATTTCATGCAACACTAACAATCCCTTAATAGCATTGTGCCCTGTCTTCCTGGTTTCATTTCTCTTCAAACATCAGTGTGTATCTTTTCTTCTCAAACTTTGTGTGTGTGCTTCATATTGCTATCATACCAAATCAAATGATGCCATGTGTCCTTGTAATGATTCCTCATCCTGAGGTTGGGCATGACACTGTACAACTTAGGTTTTCAATGGATTGAGAGCTTTAACCCAGTGCCCAAACCTGCCAATTACTTCCAAACAGTTGCTGAGAACTGTTGGGAAAGAGAAATCTCACCTCACCTTATAGGGAATTATCAGCAAACTTTTAATGATGATAGTACAGTTACCTCCCTCCTGTCTTAGCTCACCAGTTTGATTTACACCTGTCTGGAAGCTCTTCTCAACAGCCTCAGTATTTCTCTTCTAGTGTATACTCATTATTTGATCAGGTGGCAAGTAATATTTCTTTGAGATTAAGGTTCATATTCTAAGTGGCTTTGGATCTTTTAGAACTCCTCTTCCTTTGTGCTTTATTCTATATTTTACTCCTTAGTATCTCTTGTAACTTACTGATGGAAAAGTCAATATTAAAGTTATATAAACAGTATGGTAGAGAATGTTAGGCATAATGTGCAAAATAAATCAGTAAGGAAGAAGTGTTATGAAGCCTCCTATGCCACCTAGAACACACCCCTGAATAAGACACAGACACTTAAACATCAAGCATAATTATACTCTCGAGTGCCAGTCACATCTATATTAACCCCTTCAGTACAATGAATTTTTAAAATTTCATCATTTGTCTCATTAGACTCCAGAAAATATCTTCTGACTTGACAAAGGTTCCCTAATCCCTTTTAGTTCAGTAGATGGAAATGTGTACTCAGATTGGAGGATAAACTAGTAACTAAGAAAACTCATTCTTACCATTTAGCTAAGGCTAATCAGCATTCATACAACCTCAGTTTAGCATTTAATTTGAAGTTGTGGGAGTGATCAGTTCCATCAAGTTAAAACAGATCTAGTTTGGCTGATTAAGCTTACGAGGGGTTGTTGGAAAGGATTTCTAACTTCTTCACAATGATTGGCTTCTCTAAGATGAATGTTGCAATGCCAGGCTCATCTGAACATGAACCTGGTGGACAGCAGGAAATCAGTCAGGTCAAATGGTTGCTCTCAGAAGTATTTTTTTGAGGCTATGTTGAAGTTTTATCTGTGCTGTGATAATGTGTTGCATGAGGTGAGTAGGAGTGGTGTGTTGTGTTTTGTGGGGGTTGCATTGCTGTGTGGGTATGTGGATGGTTTGTGGATTGTCTTTCTAGGTGCACTCATGTCTCTATGGGTTGGATAATTTCTGAAGGGTAGAGGTCTAGTAGTGGTTCATGAAGCAAGCTATTCTGTTGAAGGTTTTGAATGGCTGTTGTGGCTCTAAAAGCCAAGGTGGAGTAGGATGGAGTGGCCTGGGACACAAATAGGACAGTAACTGTGTGTTTAAATATGTGTTTGTAAAGTGTAGTACTGTACTGGGTGAAGGAGGGGGGATGTTGTTGAGATACTGGGTGTGGTGTTGAGCTTTTGTTCATTTTTGGTTTCTTTGTGGGGGTAGGGGGGGAGTTGATGCTAGAGCTGAAGTGAACTGTGCACCTCTCATATTCATATTCATGCAGTCCTTGACTGGAAGTACTGTAGTTTTGTTTTTTATGTAAGTGATCTAGAGTTATGAACTTAGTGCATCCTTTTATCATTCTTATTTTATTTTACTTTATTTAAGGCTAACTGGTCACTGAGGTTAAAGTTTAATGGAGCCAGGTCTTCACAGACAGGGGTGGCCACTGTGGAGTCAAGCCCTGTTCTGGAGGGGCCAACTGCTACACAGTGTGTACACATTAAACAATCCAAAATTTCTAACTGGGGGGGGAGCCAAGGCTTGATGGTACTTGTATGCTGAGAAGGGGTGTCTTTCCAGTGAGAGTGATTGGTTAAAGAGGGAAAGTTGTGAGTGTGTTTGAGATTTGTCTGTCTGGGAGTTGTGAGTGTGTTTGAGATTTGTCTGTCTGGAATGAAGAGGATTATAGTCAATTTGATGGCGAGGCAGTCAATCTGTTTTGTCTGGGCCAGTTATGTAGTGAGTATAGGTCCAGTTGGAGCTGGGCTGCTGCTTGTTGAGTTTTGGGGTATTGTGGAGCTGTTGACAAGTCACTGGCAAAGCTGTTGACAAGTCACTGGCAGAGGACAGTATAGTTACTAAAGAGGGGGGGGGGTTGGCAGGTCATGAAGGAAAGGGTTAAAAAGTGTGAGTGAAAGAACTGAGCCCTGAGGCAGTCAAAATACTGTATGTGGAAAAAAACACCATCACACTGAAAGGGTTAATAGCTTATACATCTGAATTTTAGTTCATATCCATTATCTGAATAAGTGACATAACACATTTTTTAATCTTAAGGACATAAACATATAAACATCAAGCATTACTTTATTTTCACATTCTTGCCAAATCTGAACTGAACAACCTCTATACTTTTCACCAAATTGCAAGTCACATCATGTTTAGTGAAATCTTACATATCATCATCATCATCATCATCATCCTGACCTCCTTTCCTAACCTCAGGATGGGAAGAGGTAGGACTGAGAAAGCAAGGAAAGAGAAAACCACAACAGAATGTAACATGCCCAGTGAAATGGGTCACACACTCATTCATTCACCATTCAAGCCCCCAGAAACCTGTCCTCACCTCACAGGCATGAGCAGCCACATCATTTTTTTTTTTTTAACATCTTCATAAATGTAAGAACATCAAGGGTGATTTTACTTTTTAGTCCCTTCCAAACCAAAATTAACTTCTTCATTATAATGCCACACACACACACACACATACACAAACCTATGTACACACACATACATACACACATAAACTATTGTACACCAAGTGGATGTAATGTATACAGTATAAGTGCAGTACAGTACAGTAATATATACAGTACACATCAACATTACAAGTAATAAAATAATATACTGAAGGTCATTACTTTTAAGTACCAGTATATTAAACAGAAACAGTTGACCACAAAGCAATATGTAAATATAGTACAAGATTTCAATAATTCACATATATTTTAACTACAGTTTTGAGTCCTAAGATTATTAAATATGCTAAATTATTTCTTACTCTTTATCACTTATAATCTGCAGTGAATATACAAAATATAACAAAATAAATGCATAGAGACTCTCCTCTAGGAATCACAGTGAATTCTTTTGGAATGTCAAGATTCAAGCCACAGTATTATTGAATGTAACTGCAGTGTATTATTTTGGCACTTTACCAGCTCCTTAACTTCCTCCTAAAATATCTTTTTGAACTGCATTATTATGAATCACTGGAAAGACTTAAAAAACATATCCTTTTCTCTTTGTATCTGTAGGTAGTACAGTATCAGTTCATCATCTTGTTGGCCTAGGAATATTTGTTACACTCCATCCTCAGCAATTTATACTGCACATTAAACCTTAATAACCTCCTGTAAAATGCTACAGAGGGACACCCTCACATAATGGCTGCCCAGTTATAAAGAGTTCCTCTTCCTCCCTGTCCCCTGAAAGGGGGACGGTGGGTTGCAGGAGAAGGAAAACTTCAAATATTAATCCACCTGAGTCATGTCCAGACAAGCCTGAAGCCATAACTATTAGTCCCTTTAAATGTTATGGATGTAATATATGTCAGTACCAAACAACAGAATATTAGGGCATAATATGCAAAATAAATCAGGATGGATGAATTGTTACAAAGTTTTCTATGCCAAGAAGAAGACAGCTTGCAGGTACATAACTTTGCTCTCACCTTGAATAACTGGTGATGTTTAGGAACCATTAGCATATGAAACTATGATCAAAAACTTTATGCACTGTAACATTTGATTGTCAATACAAAGAAAAACAATTATTTACATTGTAGAGTCTAGCAACACTGGCAGTTGGTACGTATTAGCCATGCCAGATGGGTAAGCAGTGTCATTACAGTTACAGTATCCAGTCCATCCTGCCTGATTATTTGCTGAATGTACCAGGTATTATACAATATAAGAGATTTTCATTCACTTTAAGCCAATACAATGTGCAAATAATGAACAAAAATGAAGTTCCATACCACAAGTCTGAATGAAAATACCTGTAGTTCCAACACATTACCAGTCAAAATAAAGTGATACGGTTGCAAGCCAGTACCAAACTGAAAACATATTCACTTAAATACCATCTCTGCACATTCCAAGAACACTTAATCATGATGACTAGTCAATCCTTGAGCTACAACAAGATTATGAAAATAGTTACTTTATGCTTTTGTAGTTGTACCAAGCATTTAATTCAGTACACAGAGTGCTCCATACATTGTACCCTTCATTTCTGTGTGTTGTGAGGACAGCTCAGTCTGCTAGTGGAAGGAACACAGACATCTGGGGAAAAATTACTAATCAACCATGCAGTAAACTGATGTAAAGAAACAGACACCATAATGCATTAAAAGCATTTTGGGAAGCAGAAAATGATGCATGGTAGATACTGGCAAAGTTGATTCTTTCTCACAACACTCAATAACTGAAGTGTACAGTATAATATATGGACCACCCTGTACAATATTTATAAACTATGTAAACTTTTAGCACCATTAAGGATGCCAGAGGGAGAGAGTGACCACCATTTATGCTCTGTTTATCACCGGCATCCGCACGTGGCAGAGGAGGCCTGGCAACACTGGACACTTTGTCTGATGTACGTCTGTGCATGTCATACCATCTGCAGGTAAGAAGACTCAACAAGATATGGGAAACAATTATAAGGGTTAAAACAGACTTATGCCTCTCAACTGCGCAAGTGCAGGAATGTAACTACAGATTTCAAGCTGGGTGGAAGAAGTGATGGCAAAGCCTAATTATGGGTGATGCAGGGAGAACTCTTTAGGGGGATCTAAGGGGAGGCCAGGCATATCTTAGAAGTGGCCAGAGTGACCCCAGCTACCCTCTGGCTACATTACTGCACAAGGGTCATAAAGACAGATAAGCACTAAGCATGTCGGATTTGGGAGGGAAGATTCAGATACTTTTGCCTCCCTTTGCTAGGGTAATACAGTATGAATAAACATAAGTCTTAAACCTAAAAAAATAAATAAATAAGCTGAGTACAGTACATGACAGGGTGCTGATACTCTACCTGTAATAAGTGGTCCACCAGCTGACACCAGAACTAGCCTACCTTTCATTAAGAGATTTTTTTTTTTTTTACTTAACCATTTTCATTTGGTGATTTTTATTTTTCATTCTTGCTACCAGCAGATGATTATTATTCATGAAGAAACTCTTGAACAGAAAAGGTTAATAAAGCCTGCATCTAACCCCTGGAGTCTGAAGTCTCTCCTGAGTAAAATTATCTGGAGCCAGCAAGAACACACTATAAAATGAGATCACCATTTTGAAGGGGTTAATGCAGTGAATAAAATCTTAAGACATCAAATGCAACCTAATACTGCTCATGTAGCAATAAATAAGATAAAAAGTCTACACATATGGTATTAAGTCCTTGTGATGTTGGTGTTGGGTTCCAAATATCACAGCTCATTCCATACAAATGATACTGTAAATTGGAGAAAACTGTCAAATTAGCTGTATATTTAGCAATGCAACTTTATAGGCATTTTTTCTGTAAATGAAGGACTTAAAAATACACATTAAAAATTCAGCAACATATAAAAAGGATTTAAACATAAACATAAAAAGGCATTGTAAAAGCAATATATAGCAAAAACAAACTTAAATAAGACATGGTAAAAGCAATATATAACAAAGATAAACATTAAAAAAGGTATCGCATCAGCAACATATGACAAGGCTTTGCTGTACAGTATATTGCAACTTAGCAGCAAAAGTAAGGCTCTTCTCCACACGTGCACTCACACACAGCTACAGTGCCACTCCACAGATACAGTAATATCCCATGATATTACCATGAGGCAGTCATTATACATACACAAGCTGTAGCACATCAAGCTGTAAGCTGTGGAGGCTAAATGTGGCAATCATACCAGCCGATTCTTTCCTGTCAGCTGAAGCTCGAAGTACACGCTATCACTGTACAAGAGAAACGTAAACCGGAAACATATAAAATGTGAAGGTGACAAACAAAATGAATAGACATGATTCAGATGTTTTTTATGAACTTGGTAAAAATGAGTTAATGGATAAGTAGAGTACAAACATAAATTATTAGCTTGGTAAAATTAAATTAACGTATAAGTAAGCTGCATACGATTGCCTTATATTTCCACGGCTTTCAATATATCCTGAAAGATCAGATCTACACCACTACCTCCAATAACACTCTAAGACCAATCCTTCCAGAGTACATTGGCAGTAGCTACAGGTATATTTCATACATTTTCATCATAATAAATATACTCATAAACCAAAATCAAATAGCAATACATTAAACATGTTGCACTGATCTGCTGCTATTCTATATTCTGGTAGGAAAAAAATACTACCAGTTACTCTGAAATGTGATAATTAGGTTACAAGGAAAAATAAAGTGTCAATAACTTTCTCATCCATGTTACACATGTAAATACCCACTAAACATAACTTGTCCATCATACATTCCTTACACATCACTCCCTCCAACTCACAGATCTCCACTCTTTACTTCCTCCTCCTGGTTCTGGTCAACAATGGGTTTCTGATCTTCCTTTTTCTGCTTCTCCGCTGCCGCTGCTGCCGATGATGCAATCTTGGCAGTGACATGTGACAGTTTCTGCTGCACTGAACCCAGCACCCCAGAGCCACTGCTGCTGGTCACTGCTGGAGTGGTGTCACTCAGCAAGGTGGAGTAACTGCTGACTGGCTCACCCTCACGGGAGTGGTACTGCCCATAGAAGAAGTACACCAGCAAACCTGTTACCAAGAGCACACAGGTGTAATATATTAATACAGCAATATCATAATTATACAGCACAGGATAAGAGACATGGTTCACACTTGTGATACTGTACAAAATCTTTCATTACTTATTGTAATACCTAGAGGAAGTAACTGTGGTAGCCTGGCCAATGCAGTGGCCTTGTTTCCCCAAGACAGTGGGTGAATACAATACCATGGGACAGGCTCAAAGGCTTAAATCAGAACAAGGGGCACTGTGGTTAGATGCCTCATGGCATCTGTCCCCACCTCTACCTTTATTTCCATGTCAGTTCTTTGTTTACTGATTTGTCTGCTCCATCAGTTTATGTCACCAAATGTATATGAGTACATATACAGACTGTTGTGGTATATACAGTATATACTGGAACACACTATCATCATTGTCATCAAACTGACTTCCTTTTCCTGCCAAAAGACAGGGTGAGGTATGGTCCAGGAAGCAAGGAAAAAAGATAGCATGATACAGGAAGATCTATCAACAGCTTGACCAGTGAAATGAGCCCGACAAGCATTCACTCACCTTTCAAGCTGCCCCAATCCTGACTCCTCCTCACATGCCTACAGTTGGTTTGGTTTTAACTGACTGAACTGAACCAATCCCAGAACCTGAACAGTAGGTTGTGAGTGTATGAAATTTTATGAGCCTTTACTGAGATTAGAATGAGTCTCCATAGATAAAGTCAAACTCTAATTTGGGTGCATAATACCATCAGTTTAGCTGAAATGGGTTACAGGTTTTTTTTCAGGTTAGAAAATCATACAACCTTCTGCACCTATTTTTGTACACACATCCCTTTGAAGCATAAACACATCCCTTACTTATGATAAGGACTGGTTATACTGACCGAGAGCCATCCATACGAGGAAACGGAGCCATGTCATGGGGTGGAGATGAAGTAGCAGGGCCACGTTGAAGAATATGGAGACCAGTGGCAGGTATGGCACCAGTGGAACACGGAAGCTTAACTCCAGCTGGTTCTGTTTGTGTGCTGCCACCACGATTACACCTGCAACAACAATGCAGCATTATAACACCACCAGTGCTACGCTAAAGTACAGTACTGTATACATTAACACCACAGTTATAAGTGCAACACTTATAGAAGTGCCACAAGAGTGCTACATCACCACACCACACAATCACCACCAGTGCCATAATAACACAATATCACCACAGTACCAGTACAGTACTACATCACCACCACCACACCTATAACATGAACACCATGCAATCGCCACATTACCACCAATGCCACCATACCAAAACAGATTGTGTTATGTAACATATATGATAAGAGAATATTAATGTGCCATTTAATTAACTAAGCTGGAATGGAAGATGTGCTAGAAAATATTATACAGTGTTCCTTAGAATACAGCCCTTGGATACTTACTGAAGATTATGATAATAATGAATATAATGATGAGTATGACAGCCCAGGGTGCAGGATAGGGTAGTGTCAGAGCAGTGCCAGAGTACTGTACTAGTGCCAGCAGTGCTGCGCTGGCTGAGGCATACACCACCACTGCCCATGTCACTGCCTTCCCATCGCCACGCCCGCCTGTCACCACTCCCAGCCACCCGAAGCACCGTCGCAGCTGTCCACCTTCATCGCCATCTTTTGTGGGGTCATCAGTGATGGAGGTGGGTGTGGGTGAGGCAGGTGTGGGGGTGGTGGCCAAGGTGTGCATGGGGCTTTTGATGGTACACCTGAAATACAATGAATTATATAGTAGCTGTGTATCTTTCTGTCTTGTGTATCAATCTCTCTTTCTCTGTGCCTGGCTACCTATCTTTGTCTGTCTTCATCAACGTACAGTACCTGTAACTGTCCATCTACATGTCTGTCTACCTCTCTGTCAATCTGTCCATCTATTCATCATTTGGTCTGACTGTAATTCAATCTGTCTGTCTGTCTATGCTTGTAATAAAATAATAATAATAATAACAATAATAATAATAAGTAATCCCTCCAAGATCCGACATAATAGAGCCATAGGCATGTCTGGATCTTGGGTTTGTCAGAGTCTTGGGCCTGAGGCTTCTGGACATGTACTATTGGACCCTAATCCATCCTAACTCATAAAACCGCCTACTGTACATAACTCCCAACTGGACATGCATGGTGCCTATTTAAGACCCTATTTAAGACCCTATTCACACAAATAAGGGACCCAAAGCATGAAATAAATGAAAAGGAACCAGTTGAATGAGGAATTACAGGTGAGTATGAAACATATTTACCAGTTGACAGCATAATGAACATCCTAACTGGACATAAACCTCACCTTTTTCAAACCCTCAACACACCAATAAGGAGTATAAAGCATGAAATAAATGAAATGAAATAAGAAAATCACGAATTACAGGGGAGTATGAAAAATATTACCCAGTTGACAGCATAATGAACATCCTAAACAGACATAAACCTCACATTTGTCACACCCTAACCACACCAATAAGGGACATAAAGCATGAAATAAATGAAATGAAATGAGAAAATCAGGAATTACAAGTGAGTATGAAAAATATTTACCAGTTGACAGTATAATGAACATCCTAACTGGACATAAACCTTACCTTTTTCAGACCTTAAACACACCAATAAGGGACATAAAGCACAAAATAAATGAAACGGAATAAGAAAATCAGGAATTACAGGTGAGTATGAAAAATATTTCCCAGTTGACAGCATAATGAACATCCTAACCAGACATAAACCTCACCTTTTTCAGACCCTAAACACACCAATAAGGGACAGAAATCATGAAATAAATGAAATGAAACTAGAGAATTAGGAACAACAGGTGAGTATGAAAAATATTTACCAGTTTTCTGAGTACTTACAACATGTCCGTGGCCATCACGAGGAATAACCTGCCTCCTCTCACACTCTGACAGTGATGAAAGTCCTCTTAAATCACTGCACTCACACCTTGGCACTCTGAATTCTAAGTTCTTAACACTGCGCATTCTTCTCTCACTTGCGCTGCACTTACTTTCATCAGTGTTGCACTTAGTCCTTGGCACTGTGATATCATGTCACTGTTTTTTACACTGCACAACACTAAATTTCCATGTGGTCTAGTGGCGTGTTTTTGCTGTTTACTCACTGTCAGAGTGCGAGAGTAGGTACTCCAGGCATCCGAGGGGAGCATTGCTGGGCTGTGGTGATGGACTACCCACTTCAGACGACTCTGCAGAAAGCTGCAAACTCACGTCCAGTGGCAACTCCACCATGGCCGATGTGTTGGGCTGTGAAAGGCCTGTCTTGGGGAGGCAGTGGTGTGGAGGCAGGGCGAGGCATAGTGAGGGTCATGGGCCTGAAAAAGCTGTCTGTGGTCGACTGATGCAAGGAAAGATGATTCTGCTGATTGATGGTCCACTGCCTGAAAGCGCGCACTTCCTCCACAAGTCCCAGGGGCCCCATCTCCCGGTCGCAGTCCAGGTGTTCGAGATAGTCCAGGATGAACTCGACATGTTCCCGGAGTGCGCTCAGCTTGGGAATGGCTGGAGTAGTCCACATCATCCTCACAGTCCTCATCGGAATCTTCAAGCTGGGTACTCGTACCGGCAACTGAAGATGCGATCTCGATATCAAACATGATCTGATACCCAGGATCGCCCTCGTCGTCATCCAGCCACTTACGCATGTCATCCACATCCACCTCGTCGCCCGCTACATGAAGACGTGCATGGAAGTCAACCACGTCAAAACTAGGAAGTCGTGCACCACTTTGGCTCCGGAAAGCAGACAAGACCAACCACCTTCTAGAGTCTTGACATGGACTTCCCTCCATGCACTCGCCCAGTTGTAGATGGCAGACTTGATGTTGGACTGGCAAAGATTTTCCAAAGTCCACTGGCCTCGCATGTCCCGTCCCTCCCTGCGGTCGTCCTCATCCTTGAGAACAACCATCACCTCGTCCAGGAACTTCCGACAGTACAGCCTCTTCATCGCCATGTTCACTCCTTGGTCCATTGGCTGGATGAGAGCAGTTGAATTAGGTGGCAAAAACATGCACCTAATGTGGCCATTCTCAGCCATCAACTCCCTATCGGATGGATGTGCAGCTGCAGTGTCCAGAAGGAGAGCCTTTACCTGGTCACATGGGATTTCCAGAGTCTTTGTCTGATAATTGATGACCTCCTTGATGAAGTGCTGGTAAAACAAGTCTTTGAAGATCTTGGCTGTAAACCAAGCCTTCACAGATTGGTACCAAATGGCAGGAAGGACATCTATCACCCCACGAAGGCACTGAGTCTGCTTTGCGTGTCCAGCAATAACGGGCTTGAGCCGGTGCATGCCGTTTGCATTGTCACAACACAAAGCAGACATCCGTTGCTTGGAAAGCTTGCGGCCAGGTACACGCTTCTCAATCTCCTCGGCTAGAGTGTTTGTGGGCAGCAAGCGATAGAATAGGCCAGTTTCATCTGCGTTACAGACTTGACCGAGAGTGAGGTCCTCCCTATTGATCAAGCCCTTCACCTTCTGGCGAAACTTGTCTACTCCCTCCCTGTTAGCGTCCAGAGCTTCACCATGGGCCTTATGGTTGGTAAGTCCTGTCGTAACTTGAACGCGAAGAGCCAACCCTCGGACGAAGTCTGGGGAGTTGTGGAGCGTTGATAACTTCTTGGCAGCAGCCTTCAGCTCCGTACCACACACCAGCACACCAGCAGCACGTTGTTGCCGATACCAAATCAGTGTGGAGCAGTCGACTTCTGCAAACCGGGGATGGTACATAATCTTTCGCTGCACATTGCGTTTGGTCTTCGAAGCGAAGTGAGCCGTGTACTGGGTAAGCTTGTCCAGGGATTTCTTAATATGAAACAAGGTAGAGTGGGCCAGGTTGAATTCTCACAGGATGTGGGACATTGACCATCCCGCGTCCATCTTCTCCAGTATCTCCTGCTTCTTCTCCAGAGTTAAAACCACTCGTTTCCTCTTTCTGGGCGGCGGGGCCATCACCACACACATGAGGAAGAGGCAGAAGAGGAGCATCAGGGCCTGCAGCAGGTAGGGCACCACCACAAAAGTAAGCATATGAGCGGCCATGATGATGAGCATGCACTCACGACGACGTTCAGGCAGGAAATGGGAAGGAGGCAGGGGCGCTCTAGCGGATGTCGGATGATTTACGCGCGTAAACACAGCTGTTCAGCACCGCGCGTCATGTTCAAACTTACGGGTAAAAAAAAAAATCAGTTTTTTTTTTTTTTTTGGGGGGGGGGGGTTGGTGGCATTTTTGGGTTCCGAAGACCCGAGCCCAAAACGTCCAGGACTTGGGGTGTCCAGTTATTGGGCATCCAGCTCTTACAGGGATTACTACTACTACTACTAATAACAATAATAAAAATAATAATAATATATGTAATAATAATTATATTAATAATAATAATAATAATCTATCTATCTATCTATTGCCAAATGCCTCAATCTCATAAGGGGTGGCCACAAACAAATTGCCTCCAAGTCTCCCTATCCAATGCCATTTCACTGCCCTGCTCCCAGTTCACACCCCCCTCTCTCATATACCTCTCCACTCCATCCCACCATCTCATCCTCAGCCTCCCCCTCCCTCTCCCCCCCCTCAACCTCAATCACATACACTCCCCTCGTTAGTCTCTTGCTCTCCATCCTCTCCACATGGCCAAACTACCTCAGTGTATTTCTCCTAACGCTTTCTATTACATCCACATCCACACCACAACACTCCTTCACTTCCTCATTTGTCAGTCTGTCTCTCCACGTGACTCCACATGCTCCCCTCAAGTAACTCATTTCCACTGCTCTCACTCTTGACTAGTGTCCTTCCAACAAGGTCCAAGGCTCACTTCCATACGTCAGAGCTGGTATCATATAATGTCATGCAGTGACTTTTTTATTCCCATGCTCACTTCCCTGTTCCTTAACACTGTTTTCAAAGAACCAACAACCTTTCTTCCCTGTTGTACCCTTTGAAGCACTTCACCCTCTGAACTCGAAACTCTAAAATAATAATAATGATAATGATAATAATAATAATAATAATAATAATAATAATAATAATAACAATAATAATAACAAAAAGTATGTGAACAGACCTAGAGGCAGGTTGATAGCGCAGAATAATGACCGAGGCGTTGACGATAGTGTATGCCATCAGGGTGCCAATGCTCATGAACTCCACCAACTTCTCTATGTCAAAGATCAGTGCTGTGAGGGCAGACAGGAACCCACAGAGAATCATCGTCAGTATCGGCACCTGGGAAGTGGAAAATATGTACTGTAATGGAAGAGATGTTGAAAGGGTAGCAAGTTGTTTATTTACAAGATACAGTAACCCCTCCTTATAAATGGTCTCTTTTTACCGACTTTCAGCTCAGAGAAGCATTCTGAACCAAATAAATAACCTCTTTGTATACCACAAAATATTTAGGAAAAAGTACAGTGTTGATTGTGTAAACACTTCTACTGCCACCCTACTAGATACCTAGATAAAATTATTGTGTTGCTGTACTGTAACTTGGGTACTGATTTAACATCACCCACCATGCACATCTTTTCATTCCAGCTCCCCCTTTCCCCTATGTATATCACTCCACTGCAGCTTCCTACTTCCCCTACTCTTCCCTCTCACTACCTATATAACACCGGGCCTCATCACACCACACTTTGCATTACCTACCTTGGTCTTGTCAGACACCCTGCCGAGCCACGCGAAGAGTAGCCCGTCAGTGGCCATGGCATAGAGACAGCGGGGCAAGGTGAACAGTGAGCCAAACAGTGTGGTGGTCATGCCACTCAGAGCCCCAACACTCACCACCCACTTAGCCCAGGTGGCTCCATGGGCAGCAAAGGCATCAGGGATAGCAGCAGCAGGATTCAAGGTGTAGTAAGGTACCATCAGGGTCAGCGTGGCTGCCACCATCACATACCCAGCTGTCACCACCGACATGGACACCAGAGTTGCCCGTGGGATGGACCGGGCTGGTTCCCTGGCCTCCTCTCCTGCTGTGGCGATGCTGTCAAACCCCACGAATGCATAGAAGCAGGTTGCTGCCCCCGTCACCACCCCAGAGGCACCAAAAGGAGTGAAGCCACCTTCTGTGGCCCAGTTGGCAGTATCAGCATAGGTAAGACCAACCACAATGACGAATGCAATGACACACAGGTTGATGATGGTGAATACTGAGTTGAAGTAAGCTGACCCTTTCACACCCAGGGTGAGCAGTGCACAGTACACCTATAAAACCACCAGAAAAATCATCATTACTGTATTATCATCACCATCCCAACCTTTCTCTTTCCTAACCAAACATCTGTATCAGATGAGGCAAGATCCAGAAAGTAAGAAAAGAGAAAAACATGACAAAGGGAGAACTAATCCAAACTACGTCCAGTGAAATGAGTTACACATTCACTTGCTCTCCATCCAAGCTCCTAGAATCCTGACTCCATCTCACAGTCATAAAATTTTGCACATATGAGATGTATAGTGTAACTGCTTATTCATTCATCCATTATTACTGTAATTATTATTTATTTACTTCATCACTCCAATACTGTACTTGTCTTTTTGTACTGTATTATCAAAATGTATGCAAGCAGCCCTAAGAAACACTTCCATACATTCTAACAGATATTCAAAAGTACATGTGTCAGATTTCTTTCTATTGCCCAATGTGGCTGTATCTTGGCAGAGCTCATGGACTATATATATTGGACAGTTACTTGTCCTGTAAATAAAATCCCATCACATTTCAAGTTTACCAATCATCCTACAAGAATAAAAGTCATATGCTTAAACCTTAAATTGTAGTGCAGAATAACTGCCCCCCACTTTATTTTTTTTCATCACAGAACACTTGTGGTCAGCATGCATCCCACATTATGGACTGCAGTCAGCAAGGCATTATGAATGCCAAAATAATATGTTCCACTTTCATCACATGTTCCAGACATTTTATATACATGAAGAAGGGGAGTTTGAATTCCACTTGATGATTTAATGTTTAAGTGTGCAAACCTAAGCAGCAGACAACTTCAGCCTGCAGTCCAGTGGGTTCACATTCAGATGAGCCTGAGGTTACAACTACCACCATCCTACACAACACACCAGCGTCACAGAGAAGGCCAGGAAGTCCGGGTAGTCCGCCAGAGGTCCGGGGGGCAGTGATCCCACCAGCTCAGCCGTCCCGTTGCTGATGGCACCATCAAACAAGGAGTCAATGTATCCAGACCATGCCCGTGCAACTGAGGCTGCCCCTGCAATAAACTGTCACTATATTCTTTCTACTTTAACTTGTCATGAAACTGCACTTCTCCATCTTGAATGCTGAACTTTAACAGTAGCACTAAAATATGATGTTAGGCATGATGAAGCGCTGTGGAAAGGATATAGAGTAGTAGTAGTATGGTCTTTTCTGCCACTGAGCTACGTGAAATCTTCTACATAAGGACGGAAATCTGGGCCAAGTCACTCATCACAGCTGTACATGTCAGGTTAACTCTAATGGTCAAGCCAAGTCCTCTTATATGACAAATACCTGATGACGTTTATACAGAGAGTGAGTCAAAGGAGACTAAGAGTGCTCATACAGTCTTCATTAACCCTCTCACGATGAGAATAACTCTAGCATCTTATTCCAGCGTTGCCCTCCCCTCCCTCCTACTCCATGGCGACAAGATACTGAGCCAGACACAGCACTGAGGGAACATGGCACAGGGCCAACAGTGTCTTCCTTTCACCACCACCACTACTACACAATGCCTTACTATCACCACCACTACACAATGCCTTACTATCACCACCACCACTACTACACAATGCCTTACTATCACCACCACCACTACTACACAATGCCTTACTATCA
>JAGKTI010000140.1:52704-125181 GCA_018397915.1 Birgus latro
CTCACCCTACCTGTACACCCTGCCTCACCCTATCTGTACACCCTGCCTCACCCTACCTATCGCCTTGGGATCAACTGTAAATATATATGGACATGCCGTACCAGGTTTTTCACGGACACCAACGGACACCTCGACCATCACGGACAAAGTACACCCTTCTTACCCTTCCTTGGTCTAAAGCTGCCATCTCCCCATCCTGAAGACTGGGTTATAACGAGAGATTAACACTAAAATCTGATGCTAGTCACGAAGAAGTGCCATGAAAATGATGTAGACCCATAGTATTGTCTTATTCCGCCACTGAATTACGAGAAATAGTCTGCAAAAGGACGAAAATCTGGGCCAAGTTTGTGTGAAAGGAGTATAGAAGTAGTTGCAACCCCAGGCTCCTCTGAACGTGAACCCGGTGGACTGCAGACTGAGGTTGTTCTTTCCCCACTATCCTCCTTCTGGGGGATAGGAAAGCAGCTTAGGGACGTTTGTACAGCCGGGCCACGGACTTGCCAGGCTACGTTGGTGCCAACCCGTGAAGGAATCCCTCACCGGCACCATCACGAGCGTAACACATGGCACCACGACGGACACCATACCACACCACACCAGCCACCACATCACACCACGACGGACACCATACCACACCACACCAGACACCACATCACACCACAACGGACACCACACTACAACTGAGGAAGTGGCCACACAATGAACATATATCAGATTGGACACCACATCACACCGAATGCAACTGGCAGCGCAGTGGACATAACGTAGACACTTCCACGGACAAAACGGACGCAGTACCTCTACGGACATTACACCACAGCAGTCATAACGTACACTACACCACAACAACGGGCATAACACCAAAAACGTACACATACACACACCGCAGAGGACATTTCACCACCATGGACAAAACAGATTCACCTTTACTGACGAATTGGACATCACTCCACAACCGACATAACGTACACCACAGCAAAACGAAGGGACGAGTGAAAATTAAACAAAAAAATCCGCTAAGCATTACTCTTAAACCGACTTTCACACCGTCCGCATTGTACCATATGGTCAGATCCTAGACTGTGAAAATCAGAAGCAGCGAGTCAGCAGGTAGGACGGCACTGCTGACACCCGATTCACTAACCCGAGGGAATAGCAGAAGGCAGCAGCAGGCGCCGAATCAGCAGGGAACAGGACAGCAGGGTAGTAGGATAACGGAACGCGGAGGAGCAGACGACTACCCCCTGACGCCTCTGGTGGGTAACTGAAAGTGCGGGCTGCTCGCCTGCTCCTCGGCTGGGGGATGACGAGTAGAAGTGTGCGTGGGTGGGGAGGAAAAGGTTGGTGTGTGTGTGTGAGAGAGAGAGGGGGGGGGGAAGGGGGGGAGGCGATGGCAGGGACAAGGTATATGGGTTAGGGAGAAGGAGGCTGCAAAGTGGGAGGGTCGTAGGGAGAGGCAGGGAGTGTAAGAATGAAATGGATGTTGGTATGGAAGTAACAGAATGGGAAAGAGAAACAGAGAGGTGCTGGCACGGAGGGAGTGGCAGGGGGGCGGGGGGGGGGAGGGTGGAAGTGACAGGGTGAGGGTAAAGAAGGGTAAGGTAGAGGTGGGGTTAAGGAGTGATTGAAAGGGGTGGCAGGGCAGTTGTTTTTGTTGTTGTTGTTGTTGCTTAACCCCAGTCTGTTTGTCAAAGCAGATCCGTCGACCACAGACAAGCCACTGCTTCCGTGGTGCCGTCCTCCAAGTACAGTACAGTATATACACCGTGAAAGGGTCCAGCGCCCCCTTGCGGTATGCAGCGCCGCACCAGGGTCCAGCGCCCCCACGCGGTATGCAGCGCCGCACCAGGGCCCAGCGCCCCCTTGCGGTATACAGCGCCGCACCAGGGGCGGACCATACTCGTAGTCCTTCAAATGTTACAGTGCAGGAAATTATGGGGAGGTTTGGCTTCCGGGTGGATGCCGCAGCTACTCTACCCAAGATGCACAGAGCCACCACGTGTAGGCTTCCCTTTTTCACCTGGCAGGGGAGTAATAATCACTACCTCCTTTTGTTGTAGGCTGTCTCTATCAACTCCACCTTGGGCGGTGCAGCAGAGGGATGCATTGATGTGTGTGGCACTGATGTGACTGTGTTGTGGGGCTGCTGGGTTATACAAACGTCCCTCAGCACTCCCCCTATCCTCCGAAAGGATGATGGTGCACTGCAGATGAAGGGCAACTTGGGTCTGTCATCCTCCAGGTTCACGTTCAGATGAGCCTGGGATTTGCAACGGCGATCATCTTTTTACTCCACCTCCTTGGTCTAAAATTGCCATCTGCCCATCGCGAATGTTGACGTGTAATAATGAAGGAACACAAGTAAATAACACTAGCTAGGAAGAAGTGCCATATAAACAATGAAGAGCCACAGTGTTGCCTAATTTCGCCAGTGGACGAAGTGACCTGAGCTGCAAAAGAACGAAATTCTGGGCCAGGTAAAGGTGAGGGAGCGATCGCGTTGTTTTTGTTGCTGTAATTGTGTTGTATTGTTGTTGTTGTTGTTGTTCTTGTTGTTGTTGTGGTGTGTATTGTTGTGTTGTTGTTGTTGCAGCCCCAGGTTCATTTGATCGTGAACTCAGTGGACTGCAGGCTGAGATTTCCTTTCTCCTGCAGCCCACCATCTTCCTTTTGGGGCGTAGTGAGGGAACTGAGGGACGTTTGTATAGTCGGGCAGTGGAACTGTAAATTCGATGATTGCGTGTCGTATTCTAGCGGGACATTTAGGCTGGGGGAAAAAATATCAGCCTTAATATCCCTCGTTAAGTTATATCAGTGCCACCACATGAAGGCGTCCCTCTCCAACACAGCCTATCAACCAAACGAGGAATATAAGGCTGAGATATATATATTTTTTCCAGTCTAAATGTTCCCCTAGAATACGACACACAACCATCGAAGTTACGGATAGGTTCCCAGTTAAATTGCAGGGTGAAAGGGATTAAGGGAGAAACAGGCTTGTCCCACGGTCTGATCGGTGCGGGAGTCGAACTGAAGGTCTTCCATTTGTGAGCTGGGTACGTTACCACTGTACCACCCTCTATCCCCAGGAGAGAGAGAGAGAGAGAGAGAGAGAGAGAGAGAGAGAGAGAGAGAGAGAGAGAGAGAGAGAGAGAGAGAGTTTTTCTTATTGATTATCGGCATACTCTCTCTCTCCCTCTCTCGTTGGACAACTGGTACGCATTGGTTCGAGTGGAGGCAGAAATTGGTAGGAAAGAGAGAGAGAGAGAGAAAGAGAAAGAGAGAGTGAGTCTACCTGTTGCTCTCTTCCTTTCACCTTTCCCTCCCTCTCCATCCCTCTCTACCTCTTATCTTTGGTCCATCGACCAAATACTAGAGAGAGAGAGAGAGAGAGAGAGAGAGAGAGAGAGAGAGAGAGAGAGAGAGAGAGAGAGAGAGAGAGAGAGAGAGGGAGGGAGGGAAGATGGCTTTATTGATATTATTATTGTTATTTTTATTATTACTGCATTATCAGTAATATAATTGTCATTATTATTATTATTTAGCAGTAGTAGTAGTAGCAGCAGCAGTAATAATAATAATAATAATGATAACAATAATAATAATAACGTTACTACTACTGCTACTACTACCACTATGCTTCTATTACTGCAACACTGTTATCATTATCTTGGAGGCTGGGTACAAGCAAACCCCAGCCTTACTACTGTAGACAAATAAAACCTTGATAAGTGGCCCAGGTGTCTGCAGGGTGATAACAAGCGAGCACCTGACCACTTCTATGCTTGCCAGTCACCAGCAAAGCTCACCTCGACGATAACTGCCAGACGGTACTCATTTATATTCAAGGATAACTAAATAGATAAATCATGACCAGTAGCAGCAGCAGCAGTAGTAGCAGCAGTAGCAGCAGCAGCAGCAGTAGCAGCAGCAATCGTGGTGTTTGTTAGGTTTAGGCAAGAAGGAAGTAATATGATTTTAAGTCATTTGTTGAAAGTTAAACTCCCAGGGCAAAGCCAAATATTCGGCCTTCAGACCAGTTGGTGAGAGCAGGTGTTGCACTCTGTAAATGGCCTTTGTTTTATTTCATTCCTGCTATCACCAGATGATTTTACGCAACCTGGGGAGGACATTCTGGATATAAGTTAGGTAATAATACCTGCCATAACTCCTATGCTACAGTAGGTCTGGCGTAAGATAAGTGAAACAGTTGACAGGGGTGTAGTGGAGGGGCACGAGCAGGGGTGTAGTGGAGGGGTACGAGCAGGGATGTAGTGGAGGGGCACGAGCAGGGGTGTAGTGGAGGGGTACGAGTAGGGGTGTAGTGGAGGAGTACGAGCAGGGGTGTAGCCAGGTACCGACGGATGGGGAGCCAAGTTGAGGTCAAGCCTAATTCTGGGGACACAGTGCTACACGTTGTCCACACAATAAATAGTCCGAAATTTCAAAAGGGGAGGGAGTGTGGCAGTATGAGGTGAAGGGTCTGGGAAGCCCCGGCCCCTAAGGTGGTGGCACTGATCTATGCGAGCTGCTTTGTTGCTCAACTATACAAACATCCAACTCCTTCCCATCCATCCATCATCCAATCCTACGTTGCCCCATAAGGAGCGAAGGAGCCCGGGGTTGGGCAACTTGGTCCTGATATTTAAGATGAGAGTGACCAGCCTCACTCAACCCTGTCTATCCCCCCAAATGAAGATGGTGAGCTGCAGGAAGACAGCTTGAAGTCCTGCAGTCCACTGGGTTCATGTCTGACTCTGGCGTTGCAACTACTACTAATATTACAATTGCTACTACGCACTGCTACTACACCTACTACTCAACATCATTCTTTGACACAGCTCTCCTCACGCACGTCGATTTATTATGAATTCTTTTTTTCCTCAACCTCGTGACATCATAAATAAAAGGAACTTCCCCCTTTCCCTGTCATTCTCTCGTGCACTTGCAGCCATCCTCTCTCAGAATAGGTTTAACGTATTTTCTGATCTGCTGTTTCCCACTGTGTATTTAGGTCCTTCCCATGTCTTGTGTAAGTAATGTGTTTCTTTGCATCCCCCTGCTAGGTGAACGAAAGTAGTTTAGGACAGATTCCTCTTGACTTCTTTCGCTTGAGTTACCTTCGGTCCTGCAAATCCGTTGCCTCCAACTACGTACACTAATTTTACCAGTAGTATCTATTGTTGCAATGCATATTATTGGTATAATATCAGGGGCACATTTCGTCCATCCCAGAGCTGCAAATTCGCAGGGACACCAAGCCAAAGGTGCTCTCGTTATTTCAACCTAACAATGATAAGTACTGAAATTAGCAGTTATCATTTACTCAAGGCGGCAGAGGCTGCCATGTACTACTGTCACAATGACTGACTGCCTTTGCATGGTGCGTATACCGTAGTAATGTTAATATTTTCTGACTCTAGTGATCGGTATTCGTGAATCTTGACAGCATGTCGCAGAAATGAACATACCTGAAAACAGAGCAATTTAATAGGTGCAGTCCAGGCTACAGAACAATTTGCGGTATATCGAAATTTCCAGTTATAGTAGCGATTTCAAGAGCCATGGCTGCAGACCGTAGTCATGTTGGTCGTGACGTCACATCATATGATTTCCGTAAACACAGCAGACGAAAACCTTTCTCCCTACGAGATGTCGGTGGCAGCAGCACAAGGCAAACTTATCGCTGTTATTGGCGATGAGGTAATTATGAAAGCTGTTTTGAATGTGCAGGCGATAGTGTAACGTATTGTTAATAAATGGTTACCAGTTAAGCCGGAATCTAATGCGGAATATGTATAATAATCCATGGTCAAGGAAGTCCCCAAAGTTAGCCTTGGTTATTTGGCCTTGAGGGCTAAAAACTGTGGATGGTGTGCTTTAAAATTATTGAACTGCATTAACTGGTAACGGTAGACACAAAGGTGGAGGGTAAAAGCGTAGTGTAAGTTAGTTGCGCAGTCAAATCTACGCTGAAATTTGATAATGGAACTTGATGCGCTTTTGGCAATTGATGTTCCGTTGCATTGTTTGCCTCACTTCATTTTGCCATATGAACCAACCACATTTTGCAGGCCTTTGAAGTCCACATAATTGGTGCCGGCAGTCTAAAGTTTATGGAGAGAGAAAAAGTAATGCAAGGGCAGGAGGGGAAACAACATTCATACCCAAATTTCCATCAAGCCTAGGTAAATAACTGGTATTAAAATCAGTTTGTCATCAAGATCATGCTTATGATATCTGCTACCCTCATAGTGAAGCTCATTTAGGCCATAGGCAGGTTTGGCAATGTTATGATGCCAAGCTACCTCACTCTCATCCTTTTACCATACTGGTACCCCTTTTTTTTTTTTTGTACATCCAAACTTCACCCAGATTTCTATCCTTTAGTAGCACATTCTGTTTAGTTCATTGATAGGAAAAAAAAAATACTTTGGCTCTACTTCCTTTGCATAGGACTTTTTCATGACATGCATCATATTCTTGTGGTATTACAATGCGACATCATAGTGGGAGAGATAAGTTTTTGGCCAGTTGAAAATTAAAAGAGTACAGGGAAGTCACTTCCATAATCAGATAACTAAAAGAACACTGGTAGCACTGTACAGCTTTGTAAATCCAACTAATTTGATATAAATGGCTTCAGTGCCAGAGAGCTGGGCCATCATAACTCTTTGGTGATAGAATTTGGTATGTGCTGTCTTCATTTAACTAGTTGTGTTTGATGTAAAGGGGTAATTTATACTAAGTTCTGACCTGCTCATTGCTACATCCACAAATAAATTTTGTTAAAGCTGACAGTATGTTGATTGCATTTTTGCATGCTCTAAGTTTTGTCCTTTTTCCATTTTAGATGCTGTGTTATGTGGCTTTGTTTGCATTGCACATACCGGTAAGCATGTGTATCATATAAATCTGTTTGTATAATTTTGCCTAAAGGAGTAGGCTGTAGCTCTAGCTGATCAGGACAGTCAGTACTCCTGGGAAGGATGGAGAAGCTGGTGAAAGGGATTTCTAGAGCTCCCTTTTCTCTAGCCCTCAAGACTAGCTCATGACCATCTCCTTTCCTGACCTATTTTAGAGTGTCACTAATGTGGACAATCAACCAGCATAATTTCCCAAACATATTTCTCCAGCTGCCCACTGTACACTGCACTAGCCTACATGCGCTTTACACACCACACATCATACCTTACTTCATCACGGGTTGGCATCAGCAAAGGCTTGCAGACAGAAAACTTTGCTTGTGCTACCCAGTGGCAAATGTGCAGTAAGGCATGGGATGGGTTCTGTCAGTGCAGCTTTGGGCCAGGTTGGGCTGGGATTGTCCCCATTCCCCCCAACTGTGTTCGGGGATATGTGCGTAGGGCCTGTGGTCTTTGTCCAGTTTTTATTCATTCCAGTTATGGAAAAGAGAGGCTGATAGACATCAGTGTGGAGAGCTGCCATCAGGTGACCAAAGCAGATGTTTGCAAGCATGTTGAAGCCTATATAAACAAAACCAAAAATGATACGCTCTATGTGTTAAGTGATCAATATTTGTACAGTACTTTTTAATGAAATTGAACACAATGGATTGACGAAAGTGGTTGTATTGCAGGACACATGTGTGGGGTTCCTTCTGGGAGGGATTGGAGAAGTTAACAAGAAGAGAGAGCCAAACTTCATGGTTGTGGACAAGAGTAAGCACAGGACAGTTTTACTTTACAGTACTATACACTTTTATATGGATTATATATCAAGATTATTATTTGTCCATGAGTGAACACAATGACTGGAAATTACTGAAAGGGAAGGTCAGGTAAATGCAGCAATTTCTATCAGTCTGTTTATCCTTTCAGATACAAGTGTCCAGGAAATTGAGGAGTGCTACAAGAAATTTATGAAGAGAGATGACATTGATATTATTCTCATTAATCAGAATGTAAGTATGATGTGTATTCTATACTGGTTTTAGTTTGATATACTGATATTAACTTCTGTATAAAAGACAGAGTTATGAGGCAGGCACTTGGTCACCTGTAAATTCCACCCATGCTGTGGGTTTAAAGGGAAATGGTACCAGTACTGTAGTACGCCATCCATGTACTTGGGATAGTACTTTCCGTCAGGTGACTATGCCAAGTGACCAACAAAATGTTTTCTTGTAGCATAGAAAACCATTTACTACTTAGGGTGGTAACCATATATCTTAAAGATGTTTGATGATCTAGTGATTCAAGGTGTTCAAACCAGATGTTGCCCATAAAGATTCACATCCAAAGGGTGGTTGGGGTTTATTGCTTACATTTTCATAAGAGTAAATGCAGATAAAACAAAAGTGATGGTATCTAGGGCTGGTGGCAGTTCTGTCAGAGAAAAGGGAGAGTGGCCATGTGCAATTTGCCACAAGGGTGTGGGAAGTAATTCCATCTTGTGCAGTGTTTGTGATAAGTGGGTGCACAAGAGATGTAGTGGTATTAGAGATAGACTGTGAGATAATGCTGATTTCATGTGTGAGGTGTGGTGGGGAGAGTGTGTGGAGATTGTCAGGCATGAAAGGATTGATCTTGCCGGTGAATCTCTTGAGTGTGTGGATGAGTTTTGTTTTTTGGGAGACATGTGCTGGAGGTGGGACTGGAGCTAGCTCTGTGGCAAAAGTGAGGAGTGGTTGGAAGAAGCTCAAGGAGCTGTTGCCTCTCGTGACATTGAGAAGGCTGTCCCTCCATGATAAGGGATCTTTGAATGTGGCATGTGTTAGCAGTGTAATGCTGTATGGTAATGAGACCTGTGCAGTAAAGGAAGAGGATATTTGCAGACCCAGATGTACAGAAATGATAGTGAGTAGGTGGATGTGCAATGCATCCCTGAGTGTGAGGCCTGGTGCCACTAGGTTTACAGTGGAAGAGTTGAGAGGTAGGATGGCACTGGAGGGCATTGGTGTTGTGATGAGGAGAGGTAGATTGATATGGTTTGGGCATGTGGAGAGGATGGGGGATGATAATTGGGTGCAGAAAGTGAGAAGTGTTAACGTTAGAGGTAGGGTTGCGAAGGGTAGGCTGAAAAAGACCTGGGATGAAGTCATTGAGTCTGACCTCAGGGATAAGAGACTGAATAGGGAAGCTGCCAGAGATCGAGCAGCATGGAGAGCCGCCATTAGGTGACCAAGGCCAGTGCATGCAAGCATGTTGGAGCCTTTAAAAATGAAACAAAATGAGTGCCGTTCAGATTAGAGCGGCTGGTCAGTCTGTATGAGATTCATTGCTGGAGTGGACATTCTCAGAGGGAGTGATTGCTAGAATTATCCCTTCCCCATGCTGCCTAAGTATGAATGGGGAAGGCATTTGATCTTGTGTAGTCAGCAACAATAAATAGGCTACACATGTTGCATCTTTGACAAGTGCTTCAGAAAGTATACCTCCTTCAGTGTATGTTTTCAGCGTACAGCTGTGTCTTACACTATATTCTCTTCTCTTTAACTTGGACTTAAATTTCCATCTCCCCATCTTGAATGCTAAGTTGTAACAAAAGGTTAATCCTAGAATATGGTGCTGCTGTAGTCATAAAGAATCCAACCATCCATCCATCACTCAATCTTTTTTTTTTGCTCCATCAGAAGTGTAGGAGTCATTGGCTAGGCTACTCAGTCTCAACATTTAAGGCAAGGTTGACCAGCTTCATTCATCCCTTAGTGCAAGGGAAATGGTGAAGAGCCATAGCATTGTCTTTTTGTGTCATCAAGCCACATGTAATGAGCTGCAAAAATAAATTAATCTGGGTGAAGTTCAGGTGAAGGATCTGTAGCAACACAGGTGCTTACCATTGCTGACCTTCTCTCAACAGATTGCTGAACAGATCCGCCATGTGATTGACTGTGACAATGACAACCCACTGCCAGCCGTGCTTGAGATCCCCTCCAAAGACCACCCGTATGACCCTACCAAGGATTCTGTGCTCCGCCGGGCAAAGGTCACTTGTGATTTACTCATTATTCATTCACTTTAACTGAACTTGAAACTAGGGTCACTAGTGCATTACTCATACTTCTTGGTACTCATTCTCCTTTCCTTTCATCCATTCAGGCTTTGCTCATAACTATGGTCATGCATAGGCTATATTATTCAGTCCTTCACGTATGCAACAGGTCAGCCCTGGAACTGTCTTCCTCCTCTGCATTTCCTTCTGCCTGTGACCTCTCATGTTTAAAATGCACTGTGTCCAGGCATATTCAAATGATTGGATCTTGAATGTGCTTTCCCCCCCCCCATAGAGGAACAGTCTTGCAGGTTGCTAGCCTTTGGTTCTATATACCTTGCATAAAAAGTCCTTATTGCACCTTGATGCATGCTTTAGTCACTACAAGGTCACTCATTCAGTACTCATTCTTCATGCTGCTCATTCATTACACATTCTCCATACAACTCACTCATTCAGGGTTTCACAACCAAGCTCACTCATTTTTCGTAATTTTCACTCATTCAGACTTTACTCGCCATCACATACGAATTAATTCATCATCTAATCCAGTGTTGTCCCATGAGGAGTGAAGGAGCCCAGGGCTAGGCAAGTTGGTCCTGACATTTGAGTGACCAGCCTCACATATCCCTGAGTGGCATTATGTGAGCAATAAACCTCAATCACCCCTTGGATATAAACTTGCAGTGGCTCAGTCCAATTATAGTGGCTTAGTTACCCACCAAATTAATATGGTTAATTCAGTGACTTGCCTACTCTTGGAGGTGGTTAAGGTCCTCATGAATACTTTCCCTGGGCTTGGGAACCATTTCTAACAAATTCTTTTCGTTTCAGGGCCTTTACAGTGCAGATGACATGCGCTAGTGTGCTGTGTGGTATGACCAGTACTTACATCATTCCTGTATAGTTCAGTGGTGTCAGATGTGTGTAGGGGACAAAGCTGTGTCTCTCGTTTTTAGTGTAAGATGAGCTTTTGTAAAATTCCCATGATCCTTTTTAATTTTTTTTTTTTAGCATTTTCCATTGTATTGCTCATATGTCTGCTGATTAAACACTCCCTGTAGTTAAATTTCACACTTAATACTGTTGCAGTTAGTTATCGGAGATATTTTATAAAGAGATTTTATTACTGTTCCTTACAGGAGGCAGGTATATTGTTTAGGTTGAATGAAATTTTCATTGAAATATATAGTGTTGGTTTTACTTTTTTGTGCCATTGTCTGCTGATTTTTTTTTTTCTATGAAAAGTATTCTAGTGGTGATGAATGCCATATCTTCCAAAGATTGAACAAAGCACAAAGCTTTAGTGAATTACATCACTCCTCATAGCAACTTACTGTATTTCTTTATTTTATTGTAAATAGAAGTGCAGGTAATGGTAGTGTCATTTTTCTTTTTAAATTGCTGGAAAACAGTTTGATGTTTGTTTCGTTTGTTTCGTTTTTGAAGGCTCCAACATGCTTGCATGTGTGATGCAGTTTAATGCTATTCATGCCTCTCGAGGGACAAAGGTGTTGATCATATTTAAGGGACTGTAGTGAACCACAGAGCTACAATTTATCACTGCAGATATTATGGTAAAATTAATAATTGTGATTTTAAGCTATGGCTCCAGTCTGTACTGTAGAGCAGTTTGTGGTTGTGTTACAGATGCTGTTGTCTGTTTTTGTCTTGTGCGTTATAAGATATAGAGAACTAATTTCCTGTTTTATGAATAGTAAAGCAGCAGTTGATTGTGTATAATGGAGGGGGAATAAAATATGTTCATATCTTGTAGTTTATTTTTTAATTACTTAAGCTTGAAACATTGAGTGGAAGCTAGTCAGTTCTCCAAAGACAAAGCAGTGTTCCTTGGCCCTGCAGATCAGCTGCCTCTTAGAACCCAACTAACATGACGATCATGTAAAGCTGCCCACCCCGTGTCAAGTGTGAACAAGCTGGCTGCAACGATACTGTCTTCCAGTATAAACAATACTCTCCAGTCAAATCTGGGTTGAGTTTGTACTCCATTCTAAAATTTTCAACTCGCTGCAGAGTAACTATAAAACCAATACTCTTGGTTATGTTCTCTAAGTCTTACATATCCATTAAGTTTTCAAGCAGCCCAGAATAATGGCCCCATGTGTTTTCTTATCAATGCTTTATCATCATCCAGGGTTGCACCTGAGAAAAAAAAAAATTAGATTTGTCACAATCATATTCAGTGAAACTGAAGTAAGAGTATCAGAGATCAAAGTGTCAACTTCATTATGTCTCCACCTGACAAGACTGCAAGTATTCAACAGTCAGGGAGCGCACTCAAATGCTTCGCTATAATCATATTCCCAAATCTACCGGCGCTTGTAATTAGCTTCCATCTGTCTGACACGAGGCTAGAAGTAAAAGTGACAGCAATGTGTACATAAATTTGTGTGTCTGGTCTCACGTAATGATTTACCCACCAACATTATAATACTGGACAACACAAGAGAATTACCCAGTAATATGGCTGGATAGTAGATATTTGCAAGTAGTACATGGAACCAACTATAATATGCAGTGGGATCATTTGGTTATGTTAATATTTTCATTATCCACAGCTCTGACACAGAATAATTAGGCCAGACATAAGTTGGTGAAATTATGCACTACCCAGACATAGGTATTTAGTGCACCACTAATACTTTGCATTTTCTGGCCAGACAAAAATGTAATGAAAATATCCAGTTCCTAATTTTATTTATATACAGTATAGCTTGACCTTGATCCCAGAGGGTTGTTGTTGTGGCCTCAGACTCATCTGAACATGAATCTGATGTACTGCAGGCTGAAGTTTCCCTTCTAGAGTTCACCACTCTCCTTTTGGGAATAAGGAGGGTGATGAGACACATTTGCATAACCATGCAGAACCATTCTAGAACCTCTTGGGAATAAGATGAGAGACATTTGCATAACCATGCAATTATACTGGTGTCACTGCATGAAGGCCATATCTTGAAAACCATTCCTTCGTTTCATTTCGTTTTTGAAGGCTCCAACATGCTTGCATGCATCGGCCTTGGTCACCTAATGGCGGCTCTCCACGCTGCTTGATCCCTGGCAGCCTCCCTGTTCAGTCCCTTAACCCTTAAGTCACACTTAATGACCTCGTCCCATGTCTTTCTCGGTCTACCCCTCCCAACCCCTCCCCCAATATTAACACCTCTCACCCTCTGTACACAATTATCATCCCCCATCCTCTCCACATGTCCAAACCACCTCAGCCTACATCTCCTCATCACAACACCAATACACTCCAGTCCCATCCTACCTCTCAACTCTTCCATCGTAAACCCAGCCCCCCAGGCCTTGCATGCAGGGACGCACTGCACATCCACCTAATCGTTGTCATTTCTGTACGTTTAAACCTGCGAATATCCTCTTCCTTTACTGCCCAGGTCTCACTACCAAACAGCATCACACTCCTAACACATGTTGCATACAAAGACCCCTTAGCACATAAGGAGAGTCCTCTCAATGTCAGGAGAGGCAACAGCTCCTTGAACTTCTTCCAACCACTTCTCACCCTACTGTATACTCTTCCACCAAATCTTCACGCCATCTATTCTATTTTTATTTTTCAACTTATCCTCATATAAATATCTAATCTAATCATTAACTTTCTGGTAAAAATTTTAAGTACACAAGTCTTACTTGTCCATTACTAAATTTTCTGCAGATCTTCCAGTCAGCAAGAGTAGTGACTCAGTGTTTTCTTGTCAGTGTCCCTTACCAAAGTCATCCTGGGCTGCACCTGAAAACACATGCACAGATTATAATGATTTCTTCACAGATGTGTACAGCTAAACTAACACAAGATTTAATCAGAGATCAAAGTGTCAACTTCATTATGTCTCAACCTGACAAAATGAATACTCAAGTGTCAGGGAGCACACTCAAATGCTTCATTATCATCATACACACTAACAGCAAACAGTAGACAGTTTTATGGAAAGACCTGAGTGGTGTCTAGACTGTCCAAGCTGGGATAGTAACTTAAAAACAAGTTAGGTGTGAAATAACAATGGCTAGCCACAGTGAGTTTCACTGTCCTAACATACAGTAATGGTATTCATTGTTGCAATACTTCACTTTGCAACTTCAAAGGCTTATCAGATCTACTGTACATGTACAGTACTAGGGTCTGAATATGACTTAAACAATAATACACATGACTTACCTTAGCAAACAACTGTTCCTTGAAGACTGTTGGCCCATGTCAAGACCCACACAGTCAGCATGACACTGCACCAAACACCACCCATACATCACAGCCACTGGCAGTGGTCCAACTGCAGTGTGGTGAACAATGGTGTACATTTTTCCTGTGCCAAGAAGATAATAACACTTAAAAAAAAGAAGAAGAAGAAAACTATCTACTATCCAGTCCTCTAATGCACTACCAGGAGCATAGAGGAATGAGGTCTGGGTACACAGGCTAGGAACAAGGATGACCAGTCACCTAACCACAGTAGAATATTGTAAGCAATCCACCTCAACCACCATTCAGATGTAAAAACTTACAGGTCATACTGAGTTAGAGTGCCTTAACCCTCTAGACCACCAGGCATCCATTTACTTATATGGTCAGCACCCAACATAGTGCTGTGCAGTAAATGTTTCCTGGGCAACAAGAGATGATTTGGCTTGGCTACCTGAAGGCAGCACATCAAGTGAATGGATAGTAAGCACCACCTATGGCACCACAAACAGGAAACAATGTATGGTACTGAGAATAGATATATTTCTTTTAAGCAAGGAAGAAGGAATCAAAGGTCAGAAGCCTGCAAGATTGTTCCCTGAGAAAACAAAAACAAGATGTACAGAAAATAAATTAGTAGAGCCAAATTAAATTTACAGAAACATTCATTCATATACCGTATCTATCCAACCATAGCAAGATGCCACAATCCCATGAGGGGTGGCCATTTGACTTTGGGTTAGTAGTTTTACAGGGGGCAGGCACTAACCCTCCATCAACCCACTTGCTGACACACACAGATCACCTATGGTATGAGATGGTTACATGGTTACCACCCAGTATTGTAAATGGTTTCCTAGCATACAGAAAACCATTTGGCTTGTCACTCAATGTAGAGCCTCCTGAAAAGGAAAGAACAGTATTAAAAAATTACAGGAAAAATGGGACAAATAGGAAGACAGAAAGGCAGACACAGAAAATGAATGATAAAGGTGAAGAAGGAAGAAGTAGCAGCATAACATCAGAGGAGTGGATGATGGTCACCACCACCTACCACCTATTCACTCATACATACGTGTAATAGTTGTTGACGGGTGAAACACCTTGCCGAGGCATATGTCAATCCACCAGATACATCAGCCTTTTAACAAGCTACTTGATAAACTATGGAAGCTTCAAGACAGTGCATGACAATACAGTACAGTAGAGCATAAATACAGAGGTAGAGCCACCGGCTGGAAAGTCTCTCCCAAAACTTCTCTATGGTAATCAATCTGAAGATGTATTTTTTGTTTAGCAGAAAAGCAGGAGAGAGAGAGAGAGACAGACAGACAGACAAATGGGTAGGTGAAGGAGCACAGTGAAGTTGATGTGAATGTAACTGAAAGCATCAGAAGAAATGCATACCCTTGACTCTTGGTCTGGCCATATAGAGTGCATGGAGAACAAGACTGCATAGGAGTGTGTCCTGTGAGTAAAGTGGAAACAGGCAGGGAAACCAGAAAACTGAGGATCTGATGGAGGAACAGGATGAAGGTTGAGGAGAGGAGTGTGTGTGTTGGAGATAAGGCAGTCAGAGAGCAGAGGACAAGGTGACATGGAGGTGATTTGTTTGTAACTGCCACTTAAGGGATTAGAACATCTGGTGACAGACAAAAGAAAGACTGACAGATACACAGATGGGTTTACATATTTTTCTCATATTCTTATCAATATGAGAAGCTTTCCTACATTAAATAATAATGTCTGTTGGTTGCAAGAACATGCAAAATACATCATCAGTTCGAAAATGTTAAATAACCTAGTTCGATCATCTAGGAACCATCTATAAGTTTGTCAGTCTGTCTTCATGATGGAACTGGATCACTCAACTTCCATACTATTTCATGGTTGCATGAATACTGATAAGCCTTAAATATGGGGTAGAATAAACTGCCACTCTCTAATCTGACTTCACTTGGCCATTAATTGAGCTGAAATGGGTTAAGGATCTTTCACAAGTTGGAACCAGTGCACTTGCTCACAGCTGGTGTCTCCTCATTGAGGGCCACTTCACGGCACACACAGCCACTGGATTTTTTTTTTTTTTTTTTTTTTTGAGAGGGGAGGGGAATTTTTAATATGAGGAAATGAATTCCCCGAGCTGGACCTTGATAGATCATATAGCCCCGCTAGGTGATGGAGAATCCTACCTCTCCCGGCAGGACAGCTACCTGGGTGGGGCACCAACCTTCGAAACTTTAGTCTCAGGTTAGGCACTCTACCACTAAGCCACCCTGCCCCCCCCTGGCCACTGAAAAAAGCAAGGTTATGTTAGGTTAAGTGCTTCTTGGAGGCCCTTGGTGAAAAGACTGACTCCATACAGCCATATTTACCATACCTATCAGCCTCTAGCCCAATATTCATGATAAAAATGTTTGGTGTGAGCATATAATATTTTAGGATCATTATTCAAGGCCAGGTTTAGATGGTAAAAATCATGGGAGGTTTGGGGGGAGCTATACCCCCAAGTGGGTTAGGCTGGGTTAAATTTCATAAAGGCAGGCTAGGTTAGTTAACTTGGGTTGATTAAGACTTTACTGTGGATGTTTTTTAATGTTTTGATTTCTGGAGGCAGATGTCCCAAAACCCACTTCAGGGGTATCCCCCCTTACACGTAAAAAAAAAAAAAAAATACTGCAATTAGGCCCACAGTGGTTATCTACATTTACCCTTTATTTATGTAAGACTCACCTCCTCATTTTGTTGTAAACTGTATGCATAAATTTATAATCAGACTGTATAACTCTTTGTTAAAGGGGTTGTGTGGTAAGCAACCCTCATGGGCTGATCAAGTTTTCAGACCATGCATCCAAGGTTAATCTTTCCTGTCGGCAAACTATGCTAAATTCTATTTGGCAGTAACAAGAAGAGAATCATACTGTTACCTCTTCTTGGACAAAAAAAAGGTCAAATTCCCAACCCCTTTTGATTCTCCACGTCGGGAATATCAGCACCTCCATTAACAACAACTCTCACCCACGCCGCAGCGTCGAGTCTCTGTCGGACTCGGAGTGACTGTGTCGATGTCATTGTCTTCCTCTTCTCTGGCTGCTGGCTGCTGCCTGAACGCTGTAAAATCCGTTAGAAAATCCGCTAGATCTGACAATGTTATAATAAATACGTAATAAATTATTGTAATATTACATTTGTCAATTACTCATCACTTAGCTTGATCGCCCATTTGGACGTAGAAATGTTTATTATAGAGGCTGAGTGCTGTGAAAAATATCAAAAGAAGGTGGTGGGTTTTGCCATTCACCTTGTTAAGCAAATACAGTAATAAAATGTGTAGTACAAAGTGAAAGCTGCCAATAGTGTATAATACATGGTACTGTATAATAATACAACTGCTGCATTAAAACAATAGGCTGTGTTAGATTTTGGTCAGTTAAGCCCAATTAGTATCTGACTCTAAATTGGGTGTATATACTATATTTTGTGAAATAATACTGTTAGAGAGTGAGAGGTAGGCTATGTCTTGCAGTAAATAGGTTAATAAGACGTGTAGAGTTTGAAATATAACCATGGCAGTTCACATAAACTTTCATCCTCACAAAATCGACAGTGCTCTAGTTAGATGATTATCACCTATTACAAAAGCTATCTAATCTGTTGATCCCCGCCTTTATCAAAAAGGGGCGGTACGTAAGAAAGATAAAAGTGGGGGCTACCGACAGCTTTGCCATACAATGGGAAAAAATATATTCTCTTTACTTCTTTATTGTCAAAATCAAAATTAATGAAAAATATAGGACTGCATCATTACTTTGTTTGGGATGAACTTATATGAAAAATAATGCTTCAGATATAGATTAGAATGAAGATAAATGGTGATATTGAAGTGCAAGGGGCTGGTTCAGGTTTGGTACAACTGCACTCATTGACATTCGGTCGTCTGCCGTGAGATGGCAAGAGTGAGTGATATCGTAGACGTTTTTATGAGTTTTAACGATAAACTGAGGATTCCTATATGTTATTCTTCTTGTAGAAGCAAAGAGTAATTTTCATAAACAGTTTTTTACGTATGAAATCTGCGATTCCTAGTTGGAAAGAAAAGTTGCAAATGTAAACAATGTGTGTCTCGGTTACACTTGCCAAGTGGTGGTCAATATTACGGTTTCGAGTGACAGGTTAAATTGCTAGGGTTAAATGCCTGATACGCTGTAACATCACCCTCTTGTAAGGTAAGATACAGACCATTTGAAAAAGTACACGTTTAGGCATGTGCCTGTTTACTCCTGGCCTCGCTGGTGTCCTAGAAGAGGGAAAGAAATGGTGGTAATGTAACCTCGGGCTGTGTGCTTGACGTGACCTAGTAACTTAGACTCCTTGCCATTGAGATATTAATTATAGCCAACGATTAATTAATTCTGTAATCATCAGTCAGCAAAGTACATTTAATGCCTTATGAGGAAAAGTTAAAGTAAGCACGTTTTACTCGGAAATGGTTGTGCAAGTCAGGGTCCACCCAGTGTTGGATTTTCGTGTATAATTATGTCAGAGTTTAGTTTTATGAGAAGTAATTTACTCATCAGGTGTTGGCATTAGTCAGTGGAAGAACAGCATAAGACAATAGCGTATTGCCAACCCTAATAAAAAAAGTGGTATACTCTAAACTTAGGGTAAGTTAAAGTTGTGGAACAAATGAAAGTTTTATGACAGGGATCATGGCTCGAGATTCTATGGAGATATCATTTATGGGTTCTATTATCGTTTCAACCCCTAACGGAATTCATTATTTTTCTGTTCTCTGATGGAGAGTTATCCCAGTGACAAGAAGTTTGAGTTCCAGTTACTTCAGTTAATACAGCACAGCTTCATATAGGTTAGGTTGGATTGGTTTGGTTAGGCTAGGTTTAAAAAAAATAAATTGAGGTTAGGGGCTTAAACAATAATTTTACCCATTTAGCCTATGTTGCTGAAGATTGTACAATTCATTCTTGAAACCCAAGTTATGCAAAGCTAAAACTTTGACTTGATGGGTGGCTGCTTGCTGCGGATTATGAGTAAAACTTATATTTTTATTGTTGATATCTTCAAAATTAAGCACTTCCACAACTTTTCAGAGCTGTCACAACGATAATTACAGTTTATTGAGAACAAATTTACAGTTGTAAATTTTGTGCATGGGAGCTTTCCTGCAGTTTCACCAAAATTTTTACCTGTGAACCCTCACTAATTTTGGATTTTTAGGTTAGTAACTTTTTTTGAAGTGCTGTCAGTTTTTATCATATACCCGTATTACTAACACATTTCATCTGTGACACTTCTGTCACAAATGACCCTTGGGGAGGGGGGTACAATATTAATGACCCTGTCTGTATTATAATGATGTGATTTCTGTATGTTTGCTGCTTTGTTTGTAACACAGCAAAGACAGTGCAATTTTTATTAGAGCAAGGCATCATTAACTCCTTAACCACGGGGTTGTCGGAGGCGCGCCGTGCCCATCCCGCGGGGCAAATCCACGCTCCGACTAGCTTTTTAAAAATATTTGCCAAAAATCAGTTATTAGTCCTAGAATATTATAATTACATATGCATATGGCACATACCTTCAGCTTTTTCCTGGGATGTTTTTTTTAGCACTCAGCGACTACCGTAGGACTTGTGGAGACTTCTGAAGTTGGGTAACTAAGTCTCCACTTAACACTTCCCGACATCCTGTAATATGAATACCACTGCGTGATATTATTACTAGAAACACTATTCAATAATTTCCAAGTAGTTTGGAATCCATACTTAAAAAAAAAAAAACTGTGAAAGCAATGTAAAATACGAGCGCGTACGGGTCTCCCACTTGCGCTAATTCGCCGCTCGTATTCTGTAATATTTTATTCATATACACACTCACACTATTATTTCTAGTACTTTATTACGCTTATATACATCTACAGTCCTTTACTGCTTCCCACACGATGTTTAGTAGGAGTAGAGGTCATAGGGCCTTTTATAATGGGCGCAAAAGCGGCAGAAATGGAGGGGCGTGACTGCGACGTGCTTCCACGTTAAAGGACGACAGTGAACTGAGATGTACGAATCTCGGTAGCCAAGAGTTGAAAATCCCAGCTGCTAATGTATATGCTAAGAAATAAGTCGTAGGAAATCTAGACAATACATAATAAATTTGGTAGTTCCAGGTGAATATAAATATCATTCAGGCTTCTCCCTTCCATTCTTATATACATTTATATTACAAGAATAGCTCATACGGCATATTTCACGGGGGGAAAAGCAGGGGAAATTAGCGAACGAGTGCAGGTTGGATGTTGCCAAGTGATAATTAGCCAATTCCAGGTGTATGGCACTATCACTTACCTTATTTTTTTTTTTTAATATATATTATTTTGTATAAGAATAGGGCATAGGGCTCATTTCAATGGATGAAATCAGTGGAAAAATCCAGGGAAGATTTGCATAGCGCAGAGTGGCTGAGCAAATGACACAAGAGGGTAATGGAGGGGAGGTAGGGAGGGGAGTCTAGAATGGGGGAAAATGGCTAAATTGTCAACAGTGGATGGGAGTACTGATGATATTAGCAGCTCTGACTATTGTTGGACATTGGCAGCGCTGATAGATGATACAAGTCACCACCTGAAAGCCCGGGTGAATTCAATACAACACAGAATGCAGATAAAACAAAAGTGATGATATCTAGGGTTGGTGGCGGTACAATCAGAGGAGAGGGAGAGTGGCCATGTGCAGTTTGCCAAAAGCGTGTGGGAAGTAATTCCATCTTGTGTAGTGTTTGTGATAAATGAGTGCACAAGAGATGTAGTGGTATTAGAGGTAGACTGCGAGATAATGCTGATTTCATGTGTGCGGGGTGTCGGGGAGAGCAGATGGAGATTGTTAGGCGTGAGAGGGTTGAACTTGCTGGTGAGTCTTTTGAGTGTGTGGAGGAGTTTTGTTATTTGGGAGACATGTTATGTGCCGGAGGTGGGGCTGGAGTTAGCTCAGTTGCTAGGGTGAGAAGTGGTTGGAAGAAGTTCAGGGAGCTGTTGCCTCTCCTGACATTGAGAGGACTCTCCTTACATGCTAAGGGGTCTTTGTATGCAGCATGTGTTAGGAGTGTGATGCTGTATGGTAGTGAGACCTGGGCAGTAAAGGAAGAGGATATTCGCAGGTTTAAACGTACAGAAACGACAATGATTAGGTGGATGTGCAGTGCGTCCATGCGTGCAAGGCCTAGGGGGGCTGGGTTTACGATGGAAGTGTTGAGAGGTAGGATGGGACTGGAGTGTATTGGTGTTGTGATGAGGAGATGTAGGCTGAGGTGGGTTGGACATGTGGAGAGGATGGGGGATGATAATTGTGTACAGAGGGTGAGAAGTGTTAATACTGGGGGAGGGGTAGACCGAGAAAGACATGGGATGAGGTCATTAAGTGTGACTTAAAGGTTAAGGGACTGAACAGGGAGGCTGCCAGAGATCGAGCAGCATGGAGAGCCGCCATTCGGTGACCAAGGCTGATGCATGCAAGCATGTTGGAGCCTTCAAAAACGAAACAAAACAAAACAGAATCACAATGACGCCCCGCGGTATGATTCATTGCACCCGAGCGTCACGGAAGTGACGACCCGTGGTTAAGGGGTTAATATACTTGAAGAATAAAACAATTTCCAGTCCAATTGGGCCACTGGTTCCCGAGTTATGACTCATTTCTGGCCTTAGGACATCAAGTGGAGGGTGCCGAAGCCGGCCTTTAGCCTAAGTGAGTGTTAGATAAGGAGGTAGCCTAATTTGTGACATAAGTGTCATAAAAGAAAAGTGTCAGCAAATGGGGAAATACTGTATAAACAGAAATAACTTCAAACTACTGTAACCTACTTGAATTCCAGGTGTGGCTTCTATCTATCTGTCTATCTATTGCCAGACGCCTGAATCCCGTAAGGGATGGCCACAAACAAATCGCCTCCATGTCGCTCTGTCCCCTGCCATTTCACTGCCCTGCTCCCAGCTCACACCCCCCTCTCTCATATACCTCTCCACTCCATCCCTCCATCTCATCCTTGGTCTCTCCCTCCTCCTCCCCCCCTCCACCTCACTCACATACACTCTCCTCGTCAGTCTCTTGCTCTCCATCCTCTCCATATGGCCAAACCACCTTAATGTGTTTCTCCTAACGCTTCCTGTCACATCCACATCCACATCCGCACCACAATTCTCCTTCTCTTACTCATTTGTCATTCTGTCTCTTCATGTGACTCGACATGCTCCTCTCAAATAACTCATTTCCACTGCTCTCACTCTTGACTTCTGCCCTTCCCACAGGGTCCAGACTTCACTTCCATACATTAGAGTTGGTATCACAGTACTGTCATGTAATAGCTTTTTCACTTCGATGCTCACTTCCTTGTTTCTTATCACTGCTTTCAAGGAACCAGCAACCTTTCTTCCCTGCTGCATCCTTTCAAGTGTGGCTTCTGCTAATTATTTACCCTGGTTTCTTTCAGTGCAAATCTGCTGTGTTTTGATGTGATTAGAATGATTTTTGTCCTTAATTTCTTTTATAAATTAACTACGGTATGGTACCAGGATTGAATGACCACATCTTACTCAGTTATCTTAACTAGGAAAAGGGCAGAACTTGAGGATCAGGAAAAATCTGGATTTTCCAGCATAAATTAGGGTGACATCCTTTTTAATTTATTCGTTTTGCAACCTGATGATTTTATTCAACTTAAGAAAGCCATCTCATACTGAAGTGATTTAATTAGACTATCTGGCCTCAGCAGATGAAACAAATTGAACTGAAGCTTAACAAAACTTCCAGGAGATATTAAGAATAAAAAAAAGCAGACAACCTTTGGCAGAATACATTAAAACAAGGTGTACCGGTATTTATATAAAGTTCCATTTAGTCAGTAAGAAAAGTTGAAAATTGAAAGTCCGAAACAAGTTTTGGCAAAAATTAAGTTAGCTTTTGATTCTCAAGATTTTCAGACCTAGCAGTAGCTACCCAATCTGGAGTAAGTCTTTGGTTATAGCTACACATGACATGTCTACAATTTCTTTTGTGTACATTTCATTTCAGTATTTGAAAAGCTGGCTTGGATTTCAAGCATTGAAGTATTGTAGCATATATAAAAATAGCCTACCATAAAATGTATACCATAGCTATGCATATAGTCTGCTTGTGAGGTGGAGTCAGGATTTGAGGAACTTGAATGGTGCGTAAATATTTGTGTGATCCATTTCATTGGGCATGCTGTTGATTAATTCTCCTACTGTTGTGTTTTTTCTTTCCTTGCTTTCTGGATTATGCCCCACTCCATGCTTAGGTAGAAGAAGAGAGAGGTTGGGATGATGGTGATGTTTATGTTGAGCATTGTACGAAATTTAACTTGCATTTGTTTCAACCATTCAGATGGCTGATGCCTGGGTGGTGACGCCCGGCGAGCGGAGCAAACATGAAGAACAGTTCAAAACTCTGCGGCCGGTGGGTGGCTACATCACCGGGGACCAGGCTAAGGGGTTCTTCCTACAGAGTCGCCTCCCACCACCTGTCCTTGGCATCATATGGTCAGTATTAGAACAAAATACATATCACTAAGAAACTAATATACCTTTAATGTCATGCAGCCCCACTCATCCCATATACACTAATCTCATGCTTCATACCATCATAGCACAGACATTCCTTCATCATAACTTAAGCAGAAGATCCCAGGGAGTGTCCAATTTAAGCGGTTGGTTTCCTGCAGCCTATTGGATCTTGTCCTGTGGAGCCTTGGTAGGGGGAGGGGGAAAGAGAGGAAAAAAAAAAAGTTATGCCTGTGAGACTGAGTCAGGATTTTGGGGGGCTTGAATGAGAATGAGTGTATGGCCCATTTCATGGTCATGGTTTTGTTTAGGTCTCCCTCTGTCATATTTTTCCCTTCTCTTGCATTGTGGACACTGCTTCACCCCATGCTTAGATGGGAAAAAGAAGTTTGATGATGATGATGATTCCCAGGGCACTGTCTGATGTGGATGGTGATGGCAAAATGGACCTGCATGAGTTCAGTATTGCCTGCAAACTGATCAACCTGAAGCTGCGTGGGTTCAACCTTCCACCATCATTGCCCCCTGCCCTCAAACAGTCAGCATGTGGAGGTGGGGTTGCAGCTGCCCCCACTCCTCCCGCTGCCGCACCTGCCATTCCTCCTATTCCAACCTCTTCAGTTCCTGGTGTGGGTGAGTAATTTCATCTTCACTTCTGTATCACATGCTTGTCTTGGCTTGTATGAATTTGTGGGTACTGTATGTATGTTGCAGCCATGTTTAAAGTGAAAGTTCAAAGGTGTGGACAGTCCCTGGGTTTTTTATTATGATTTCTGTAGCACATCATTAAGAAAGAACTTGTGTGACTTCCTATATCATTTTCACTACACTCTCTAATGTGTGGTACAGGCATTTTGCATCTAACAGTTATGGATTTACTATAAGTGACCCTCAGAAATTTGGGGCTTTCTTACACCTCTGCACACTCCGTTTTTATAGTATGATAGACTCGTATGGTGTGTATTAACATCGTTGAAATTGGACTCAGGATTGTGAAGTGTCCTCCACCACCCGCCATTATTAAGTGTTCCACCTCCTTGCCATTTATGAAGTTTCCTTCACTCCCCTGCCACACCCTGTAATCTAAGTACAGTAATTACATTCAGAATTGTATGCATTTCTGCCTGCTATGAATATAAAATTAAGCATTCTGTCAATGTGACAAGGAATCTTGCAAAAATGCAAGTACTGTAATGTGTAGTATACCCCTTCCCCCTGCCAGACATTTGTAGTGCAAGTAAGGATTTTGTCAACCACGTTAATATTGATCATGAAGTACGGTTCCTACAGTCAGGGCTTGGAGCTGAATATTGTCATAGGATGCTGAGTCTTCATTAGAACAGGACTTCAGTATGCCAGCAGTTTGTGATTAGTTAGATCCAGCTGCCCACACTAATTATTCACTCCATTTAGCTAGGATGTTAGAACTTCTTTTGGAAGGAGGTCAGGTTCCCAGATTCTGGTGTCACACATATTGTAGTGTCTGTAAATCAGTGGATACTACAGTTTTGCTGGCACTGAATTCTGTGAGCCAGCAAATGAATGATCTAATTCTAATTGCCATTTTGCTTTGAAAATATTCATTACTCTAGCAGATGATTTATTGTTATTATTATCTCCTTCAGTCTTTGGATGTCATTTGTATATTAATCTTGCTTCTGCCAGATGATTATACTTGGATTAAGAGAGATGTTTGATAGTGAATACAGTATATTGGAAAGAAACTCCAGCAACCCTGTTTGCTACAGGAGGTCTCCCATAAGCTGAATAGAATTGTCTGTAGTCAGTTTGTTTTCACCTGACTTTCCATAGAGCCTTAGCCCATTTCAGTTTTGTTGATGGCCATGTGCAGTCAAATTGGAGTTTAAATTTGACTAGTAACCAAGGAGACTCATGTCTGCCTAATAACTAAAGCTCATTAAATTTCACACAACCATGAGACAGCATTCAGATTATGAGTGTCCTAGTTCCATCAGGTGAAAAGAAACTGGCTATAGCAACAACAAGAATAGAATATACAATTTTTATGTGATTGTAGTGAAGGGTAAAATACTGTACTGGAAATATTTTGAAGTTTATGAAAAGAATTGTTGCTGTAACCTCTTCTTGTGAGGAAAAAGCACCCATTGGAACACTGCCATTACCTCTTACATTTGACTCTTTTATAATTGCATAAATGACATAAGGATCCTCATAACACCTTGAACTTCATTATGTTTTTATTTTACCTGCTACACATTAACATTCTCATATGCAGTATTTTTATCTTTGATATAACCACTCCTTGCATCAGTAATATAATAAAAGGATATTGAAGTGTAACGTGGAGAATAAATCGCTAAGAAAGAGGAGCTACAAAATCTCCAGTGCCACGATGAGTACAGGCAAATGTATTATCCTTGCAGACTTTTATATTACTCACTTTATTACTTGTACAAAGAAGGCAAGCATCCACAGCATTGTGTCATGCACTGTATGCTGATGTGGCTGGATGGTATAGACTCACCCAATTGAATGATTTTTGATGAAGCATTACTAGTGTTTTAGGAAATGCAGTAGTTTTTGTCATTGAAAATTATTCAATTTCACTCTTTGCTTAGAGATTTTAGAATTCATCACAGCACTGAACATGTTCCTCTTCCATCACTCTTAAGTTTCCATGGTGTTGTGTAGTGTGTGTGTGTGTGTGTGTGTGTGTGTGTGTGTGCATTTGTATGTGTGTGTGTGAGAGAGAGAGAGTGTGTGTGTGTGCTTTTTATAAGGGTAGTGAAGTAACTGGTCTGAATATGTAATAATTCTTCAATAAAAAAATAAAAAAAACAGTATAGTATATATATTTATTAGAAATGATAAAGGTCAAGTAAGTTGTGGCCCATTATCTTTGCTTTTGTGTATGACTTGGCACGGGTATATTATAGGGGCGGGTGTGGCCGGCCTGGATGCTGGCCCCTCCCTCACCCCAGCGCCCGGCTCCACTGCTACCTTCCAACCTCCCCATGCAGCCCCTCTCTCAGCTTGTATTCCGGCTGGTGACGTCTCTGCCCCGGCCCTTCCACCACCTCAGCCCATACCTGCCCCACCTACAGCCTCTGCTCCACCCATGGTTCCTGCACCTCCTGCTGCCTCTGTTCCACCCATGGTCCCTGCTCCTCCTCCCGTCTCTGTTCCACCCATGGTTCCTGCTCCCCCTTCTGCTTGTGTTCCATCCATGGTCCCTGGCCCTCCTTCCACCCCTGTTCCACCCATGATCCCTGCCCCTCCTTCCACCTCTGTTTCATCCATGGTCCCTTCTGCTACTGCCTCTGCTCCACCCGTGATCCCTGCCCCACCTGTCGCCTATGTTCCACCCATGGTCCCACATTCTTCTACAGTTAGTGCCCCACCTATGGTCCCCACCCCGTCAGTCATGGCTGCCTTAGCTCATGGCTCTGTAGCTTCCTCTGCCTCAGGACCTGTGATATCTAGTGCTGTGACAGTGACCATGCCTGGTACAGTGCAGGCATCCATGATGCCAGGCACATATCAAGCACCAATGATTTCCAGCTCAGCACCTTTGATACCCTGCTCAGCACAGGCACCTTTGATGCCCAGCACAGCACAGGCTTCTTTTATACCCAGCTCAACACAGGCTCCTTTGATACTCAGCTCAGCACAGGCACCTTTGATACCCAATTCATCTCAGATACCTTTGATACCCAGCTCAGTGTGGGATCAGACACCTAGCTCAGTGTCTGGACCTACACAAGGCTTAAAGCAGGAACCCATGATAGGTGGGACAGGGGCAGCACCAGTACCTGTGCCTGGTAGCTCAGCGGACATGGCAGGGAACAGAGTGGTGGGGATGGCAGGTGTGGTGGGAGGGCTAGGGCAGGGCTTAGTCACTGCCACTGTCCCTTCACCTCTACGTAAGTCACACTTCTATCTCTTCTCACCAGCATCGTGGATTGCCTTATCTTTGCTAACGTTTTGCTTGCACTATAGCTGGTTTGTTTTAACCTGACAGAACTGGGCCACTCTCATAACCTGAATGAGTGCATGATAATAGATGAATCCTAGTTGTGAGGTAAGGCTGTCTCCCTCATTACCAGTCAAATTCACCCTCCAGTCTAACTGCACTTGACCATCAACTATGGTGAAAAGGATTACTGGGTTTGGACTTTTGTCAGGTGAGAGCAGATGCGCTATATTGTGTGGCAACATTATAGATGCCTTAAGCTTTGCCATGGATTTGAAAAGTTTTCTTTGGATTGTCATTATACAATAAGTTTTCTTTTGAAAATGAATGTGCTTTCAAGCAGTTTTGCATGTATGAACTGATTTACCAAATGATAATATTTATGCCCCACAGGTCCACCAATGACATTATGTTATTATACCAGCAGTACATATTAAACCAGTTACTATGGTCAGTTAATTGATGGGAATCTTATCTGAATATCAACCCTTTCACTTGTTTATGGATTTGGTTGTGTCATTCGTCCTAATGCCAGAAATTTTATTTAGGTAAGTGAACTCATAGCAGTAAGAATGTTTAAAACTATCTCCAGTATCTCCAGTGCCCCATTTGACTATTGGGCATTACCACAACTGAAAATCATCTGATTTTAGCCTGGATATAAAATTGTGTTAATTTTTGCACAAGAGGGTTAATATGGTTGATGATAAATAGTGTGCCATGGCTTGTATTTTGGTAGGTAATGGAGGCTATGTAGCACCTCTCCCCTACCTTCTTTTTTTTTTCTTTTTTTTTCTTTTTTTTTAGGAGGTATGTGGTGGAGAGGTGCATGAATGAGGGGGATGTGAATTGAAGAGGGGCAGCCTGAAGGTAGAGGACAGTTATATGGAGGTGATTCATTTGTGGCCACTCCTTTCAGGAATAAGGCATCTGGCTGTAGATAGATAGATAGATAGTAGTTTTTGTAAATCATTTGCATTGTAATGGGAAATACTAGCCTACAAATGAATATTGAGGTGTAGACTCCATACTGCAGTAAGGCATCAGGTTTCGCGGCTAATATGGACCATGAAAAGTACCACTGAAATTGATTTCTCCAGTGGTGGGGCATTGACCTTATCGGAAATAAGCTACTAGGGACCGGGCCCGTAAGAAAACTCACCCCCTAGGGTATTTCCTTCTTTAAATATGCCCTAAATTTACCTGAAATATTGCTCTTAACTCACTAAATCATAAAGTAATATTAAATTAACAATAAAACAAAAACATCATAAAATACACTTAAGTACAGTATGTATTAGCAGTATGTATACAGTATGTATTAGGTGACCAAGGCCGACGCATGCAAGCATGTTGGAGCCTTCAAAAACGAAATGAAACGAATCGTATTAGCAGTATTACTTGCACATGTAACACACACACTCTCCCTCCAGTCAAACATAACACTCACCAGAAAAACTCTGGCACATTATACATTTTGCATATTTGAGGGTTATGACCACCTTTCTCCATTTCTGCCACAATGTTATTTTTTAACTCATCATACTTGTCTTTTTCACTCCCTTGCGGTAGTCATGCTTGGCCTTCCCTTTACCACCCGTTGTTCCAGGTTCACGCCTTCTTGCACCATTTACACCATCACACAGTCCTCCTCTGGCTCCACATGAAGTACAAGATGACATATTTCTGTGAATTAGACATATTTCTGTGAATTACCAATAAAGGAAGTGAGAGTGAAACACTCAACTTGTGGATACACTGAACACGTGTGGGAAACAGGCCGGAACTGAGTGTTGGTGCTGGCGTCGCTGTGGTGAGAATCCAAAACTTGAGGGCGCGAAAGTGGGTTTTTTAGTCACGAATGTGCTGTCGCGGGAATATTTGATGGCCGCTGTCGAAGTGCAATTTTGCCAATCTGGATGCTGCAAAACCTGGTGCCTTATTGTACAGTACAGTAATTTATTAACTCCTTCACACTGATGATGTATTTTTGCTGCCTCCCATTGATTATACATTGGTTCATATACTTTTCAAACTGGAAGGGGTAGATAAAGCCTTCATTAACCCTTTCTGTACAAGAGATATCCCCTAAGCTGAATAAAGTCTTATGGAGGTTGCAAGAATAACCCACAAGAAGGCACTATTGGACTGAAAAGGCTAAGGAAGAGATGTTATGAAGCCTCCCAAACTGATGAGAATACAAGTTCATATTGTACCATACATGCCACTGCCCCCCCTTACCTTGGTGGGAGTGTGGCTCAAATATCTGGGCAGGTATTGATTACAGCACCAGGCATTGACAGTGCTCAGTGCTATCCTGTTAACCACCCATTGTACACCTGCTTTTATTCCTGCTGTATAGTTGGCAAAGGTTATATTAAAGTGAGTAGTGACCTGTTAGCACTGTGTTAGTTGTATTAGGTAAGTAATCTCTCAAAGCTCATAGCTCATTCAGCTGGCAAGGATTATGATGTATGCACTGAGTAGCAATGAGGAAGGTTGAGTTAATATACTGTTCTGTATATGTAAGGAAAGGCATTCAAACACTTTAACCACTTCACTGTGTTCATGTATTTTCAAGTTTATTCTTGCCACTTCCAGATGACTTTGTTTGGCTTAGGAGAGAGCTTTAATCCTAAGGAGTTAGACACAGCCTTGATTAGTGTACAGTCACAATTTATCCATGTGATTTGAAGGCTACACCAGAGTGGAGCAGTAATATCTGAAGCCTGTGAAACTGATATAGAGGGCACATTATCTCAATAGGGTGGTTAAAATAAATGATAACCTGGAAGTACTATAGTCCTTTTCAATCAGAATTACACTCAAACATTGATTCCACACCTGCCTGAACTCCCTTACTCAAATTCTGTCACATGTACAGTGGAAGTGTGGTCTTATGAGACAGGGCATAAGCCGCAATTTGAGAATTTCGCAATTTAGAAATAACTAATCTTATGGGGAAACTTACTTATGGGTCTGTCATCTCGGAAAAGTTGTCCCCCTTATCCTCAAACCTACATCAAACTGGTCACCAGTGAACACTAAAAACTTCATGCTTGGCCTGGGAGGGAAGTGCTGTGATTGGCTTATAGTAAGTGCTGTGATTGAATATGATTTGTTTAGTAACTGCAGTGCTTGACCAAGATTGGTTTATGCCCAGCTTGCTGCACGGACTGGAGGTAATGGTGCTGCGTATTACATGAGGTATTGGAAAAGCATCACTTTTGATGGCTGCATCCAGGAATTACGTGTCATTTCCGTGATTTACTAATGTTGCAAACTTGCATAATGTTGCTGCATATTACGAATTTCCTATTTAGAAACACGCGATTTAGGAGACTCCACTGTAATTGCATTTCTGATGTGGATAATAGTTACACGTGATGAGAGTTAGTTGAAGCATTTGTAGGCCCAGGTTCATCTGAAATGTGAACCCAGTGGACTGCAGGCTGAAGTTACGCTTCTCTTGTAGTTCACCATCCTCGTTGTGGAGGATAGAGAGGGACTTGATGGATATGGGGACTTGATGGATATATGAACAGTGAAGGCACCCAGTTATATCTGTGCCTCTCATGAAGGCATCCCTCTGCAGCACGTTGGAGTGAGGGAGAATGGGAAGGTGTGAGTTGAGTTCGAGTGTAATTCGGGTTTGAAAGAGAGTCTAACTTAGTTGTCTAGTGTGTATATAAATGCCTTTAATGCCTTCAGTCTTAGGGATCTGTCCAAAGCTGCATGAAATTAATGGTAGCAAGATCAAAATATAAAGATGTAATGTTGAAAGGGTTAAGGAATATATCTATTCTTGGTTGTTCATATGAATAGGCTAATAGATTGTTTCCTAGATAATGCAGTTGGCACCATCCATTTTGTGTTACTCACTGGAGGAAGAACACATGAAAGTATATTTATCAAGTGAAAGTTTAGATTTACATTATTGTAACCATTTACTAAGTTGGGTGGTAACCATATTACCAAGTTTTGGCACCTGGTGGTTTAGTGGGTAATTTCTGTGCTCCAATCGCATTGAGCCAGTGAAGGTGTATATCCAAGGGGTGGTTGGGGTTTATTGCTCATGTAATGCCATTCAGGGATGAGTGAGGCTGGTCACTCTCATCTGAAATGTCAGGACTAACTTGCCTAGCTCCGGGCTCCTAGGCTTCTCTGTGGGGCAACATAGGATTGGATAATGAATGAATGATGAATGTAAACAGTCACCTATTATTGTCAGCATCGTCATTATAGCTTAGTGCATTCCGGACACTTGTGAGCTGGGGGGGGGGAACAGTATTAATATCATTTTGAACATAAATGGTAGGAGACAAGATGTCTTATCCACAATCCCATCCATCACTGTGGTGAATACTGTACAGCATAAGTAGCATTCACTAAGTAAAGGGCAGCAGAATTACCATATCTCTTGCTTATGCAAAGAGAGAGGAAGTCTCCACACCATCACCCCATAGTTTAGTGGCTGCAGCATGCAGGGAATATGTGGTCACAGTTTTGTTCTTTCTCTGATGTTGTAGGGTCAGTTATGATTATGCAGTACATTACAGTATTAATAAAAGCTCATTTTTCAGCTGCTAAATAAACTTTGGTTTATATAGGTGTTTGGAAACAGGACAGGGGTACAGTATTTCAAACTGAAAACTGTTTCATTCACTATTAAGTAGCAGACTGTTCATATATTTCAGGATATAAATAGCACTCCTTAAATAAAGACTGTAGATAAAGCAACTACTGTACTAAGGACCTAGAAGATGAGTGTATTTCACTTTAATGTTCATTACTCTTTATTACATTTTATGCTTTCTTAGCTTATTAAAAAAAATAATAAATGTCGGCCAAGAATACCGGTATGTTTTTATCTGACTTTGCTAATGCTTGTTTCAGAGTGTTGCTTGACTTAATTATCTGCTACCATTCAAGTGACATCTACATCTTTGTATCTGTTCCTTGTGTGTTTATCTATTTAAAACTCTTATCTCAAATCAGGTCCCTAACACGAGCCAAATTTGATGTTTAAATTGTCAGAGCTTTTGACATATTTTTTTCTTTACATACAGTACTTTCAGAATAGTCAGATCAAGATTGCAGAGTTGAATTGAGATTTGAGCACATATATTCAATTTTTTTAATTATCTAATATTTATAATAAAATAATTATTGCAGCACATATCACTTACAGTTCTCTTAATTCTGTCTTCGTCTTGGCCTCACAGTCTGTGTAATGCTTATTAATTAAAACTGTTCTGGGGAAGCTTTCAACTCTTTAACACCACGATTGAAAGGTTGTGTTTGGGTTCTCTTGCCACTAAATTACAGGATGGATTCTTGGAGTGAATGTGTTGGATTTGTTGTTTACTCAGTACTACTTATAATGAGGCTGCTGTAATTGATAATTGCATTGGGAAGGAATTTACCAACATATTTTCGATCAGTTCCATGTTGTAGCATAGATTTGTTTTTGGAGGAAGTACCAGTGGCACAGGATGATTTGGCAGTCTCTTCCTTATTCTTCCTGCAGAAGAAAGGTGAAAACTACATTAACTGTTTTCTCATAAGGCAAGATTAACAGGAGACACGTAATAACTACGCTCGCCTTTCCTTGTCCTTCCTGTGAAAACAAATCCTGTAGTTCATTCATTTTAACTAGGCAGAGATTGTAGTCCTTGAGTAGCTTGTTTCCTGTAACTCAGTGGCAGAATAAAACAATACTATGGCCCAACATTTTTTTCCACAGAATATCTGTGTGACTAGCACCATATGCTAGTATTAATCTCTTGGTACAACTTTACATTCAGGCTGTAGAGATGACGGTTTAAGCCTAGTTAAAGTAAACAGAGTGTAGATACAACTGGGAGTCGATCGTAAATATTTTTGTGCATACACCCCTGATGCCACCACTTCCAAACATGTGAACCTTGAGGTCTGTGATTGGGTTGAAGTGTTGTGTGAGTGTTGCCTTCTTGACGCTGGCTTATGTTGCTTCAGCTGCAGCCCCTCCTGGCCCCGCAGCAGCAGTAACAGCAGCAGCAGCAGCAGCAGACGCACATGCTGCACCCAGTGCTGCCCCGCCTGAGAGTAAGTGCTGCTCAGCCATTGCTCTGCCTCTGCTACACCCTATACTCCTATGGTCAGGAGGTGGACATGTTGAACCCTGGGCAGTGTTTATTTCACCAGCCTTGACTTTACAGCACGAGTTGTATATTAATGTTTGTAATGGACTGTGTTAAGACTGTTGCATGTTTGGATGTACTGTATTTTGTACTTCATTTGGTGCACAGGCATGACTTATGGTCATATTCTAAGTGGCTTTGGAGATTTCTTAACATCTATTCCCTAGCAGTTTATTTTGCACATATCACATCTGTACTCTCATGATTGTTGTTGATCCAAAGAATGATGTGAATAAGTACAAGGGAATGTAAAGGTATAATATGCTTAATGCATCACTCAAGAAGAGGTACAACAAAACCTCCTATGTCACGTAAAATATGGACTTCAGTGGCACTGTGCTATTTGAAACCCCATTACAGTGTATGTGAAATTTTAAGCACTGAACCACAACCACCATGTAGGTATTTTGAGCAGTGCTTGTTATTTGTCTGTATTTCTTTTGTTTCTTATGTTTATTGTTGCTTCAGTGATTTTGCCAAGAGTCGCTGTTTTGTTTGTATGATGCAATTTGTCTCACTTTTGTCGTATGTTGTATAGTATGAAAGACCTGTAAAATGTTGTATATAAATTTTTGATAATATTTCCACATATAATACATTAGTCAAAGGAAGAGCCCTGGTGAGCAGTAAAGGGTCCTGGTACAATTCATTGGTCCCTTGGTTAAGTTGACTTTTATTTTGGAAAGTTATTATTTTCACCAAAATGGCATCAAGTAATTAATGGAAAACCATAATAAAAGCTCACCTGCTGTTGGCCACTTAGCCAAAGTCACCCTTTTCTCCTATATCTCAGGCAGAAATACCCAGAACACCTTGCCATTAAAAAAAAGTAACATTATACATTACTGTACTGTTAATGTAACACACACACACACACACACACACACACACACACACACACACTGGAGTGACATCATGCATGGCTGAGACTGAAAGTGATATCACATGGTGATAATGTTATAGTTGCTTTTAACTGTATTTATTGAATAAGAGTCACAGTTTCACTTCCCTTCCTAATGAAAAACACTTTAAAAACATGTTAACCAAGAGACCACTGTGTACCTGTACTTTAGTTTTGTGTATCCATGTGAAGTACAAAATAAATACCTATCAAAGAGTTGTAGGTATGGATGAAATGGTGGAAACATGGTATTAACATTCATTCAGAAAGTAACTTGGTGCAAATGGGATTCTTTGTGGTAATACTGTACATTGTAAGCAGACTAGTATCAGTGTCATCATATCAGTTGTGTTTCCCAGTTATCATATTTTAGAGTGTGTTACCTTTACAAATGATGAATCATGAATTCCACCAGATACTATATAGAGTTATGTAAAACACATGATACAAGTGCTTGTGTATGCTGTGCTCACTAGATCACATAGTACATTTGTGAAATTAGTGACATCTGAACAAAGTAGTTCTCAAGTTCAGTGATTTTTTTTCTTTCTTTCATTTTTTAATGCAGTTACTGTACTGTCAAATCCTACAGCATTTCTGTTTTATGTTCCTTTTCATTTGGTTGGATATTAGCACATATGCACCTTTATTAAAGGTAGTGTGTGTGTGTGCGTTGCAGGTGGTGTGATGGCAGGAGCATCCCCAGTCAGACCTATGCAGCCAATTGTACCAGGTGTGTCAGCCTTGCCACCGTAATATCTGTCATATCACCTCTACCACGTGTCCACCTTTTTTATTTGGATTTTCACTGTGCATGTCTTCCCTTGTTATGTTATCCTTTTATAGGCTTGGGGGTGGGGGATGCCTTCAAGTGGTGGCACTGGCACTGATATGACTCCCAGGTGATACATATATATATCCCTCATCTACCCTTATTCCCTCCAAAGGAAGGTGCTGGGCTGCAGAAGAAATGCAGCTTCAGCCTATGGTCCACTGTGTTCACATCGAAATGAGGCTTGGGCCACAACAGCAGCATCAAAAATAAAATCAATAACAGCAATATCAACAGAACAGCAAACTTGAAGACTTAACATGGTGTAGAAGTTAGAGCAGTGGGAATCAGCACACTTTATAATGTTTTATTTACAGTATTTACTTACTGTATACAACAGGCTGTATTCAGCATAAAACATATGGAACAAAATTTGACTTGTCATATTTGACAGGAAATTATCTGATGAACTCAGCTACATACAGAAATTATTTATCTTTAGCCTCTTCAGTCCAGTGATGTCTTTTATGATATTGATGGCATCCTCCTGATTGTACTTTATTTGTCATGAAGGTTAAATGAGGCTCTGTGTAAATGTAATATGTATCTGTAATGAGGCTATACATATCTGTTCTCAGAAAGGTCTGAAGGTCTCTCTCAGGCTAAATTAAATCACCTGTAGGTATGAAAATAAAGTTGAAAAATATATCATGGGAGAGAAGGGGTCAACCATCCCTAAATGGCCAAAGCTGAGTCAGAGATTGATTTGTGACTTGCTGCAATATTCTAGTGAAGTTGAGAGGCTTTCTAGCACCTGTTCCTTAGTGACTTGTTTTGCTTATTGCACCTTAATATTGTTTTGTGTGTTATGTTGTTGCAAAATCAGCATACTGTATTGTAGTAACATAAAAGAGGATATTGAGGTGCATTGTACAGAATGAATCACAGTGGAAGAGGCATTACAAATATCCAAAGTCACTTGGGTGCATATTCTCATCAGCTTAGGAGACTACATCACCTCTTCCTTTATGATATATTTTACTCACTTTTGCCCAACTATTTCATTGTAAGTTACTTTGGCATATATTGCATAAATAACCAAGCTGTAGGAGAACATTAATTTGCCATATGCAGAAATAAATTGGTATGGAAGAGGTGCTGTGTAGCCTCCATATGTGACAAGAATACTGGCCCTAGAATATGATCCTTACTGTGCATGCAGGTGGAGTGCCACTGCCTGGCATGGCCCCTAGGATGGCTACACAGTCAATGGTTCCCCTCGGATCTGCTGTTCCTGTTGCCTCAACTGCCCCCATGGCTTCCATGGTACCTTCTGCTGTTTCCACGGCTCCTATGGCGCCCATGGTACCTGCTTCAGTGGCTGGGGCTCCCATGGCGCCAGTGGTACCTACTTCTGGTGTTCCTGCCATGGCTCCAATGGTACCTGCTACCTCAGTGGCTCCCATGGCTCCTATGGTACCCGCTGGCGGTGCTGCCCCAGTGGCCCCTATGGTTGCTCCTGTTGCGCAGCCACTTCAGCCTACTGCCATCACTCAAGCCCAGGTATGGTGGCACAGCAGTTTTTATTAGCATTCATCATGCATTTATTTCCTGTACTTTAATGTTGTCAGTCTTTACACATATTTCTATTTTATAAAGTACCTGTACTTGTTATCCTCATTTATATTTGTTGTATCCAGATCATTCTTTAGACTAGTCTCAGTGTGAATAAGTAGAAGAACAACCCTGGATCTGCCTGTAGTAATTAGTTCTTGTGTGATGTTACAGATGGGAGGAGTGGTAGGTGTTGGTGGTGTGCCTGCCACTGGAGCCGTTCCTCCTGGCACTTCTGCTGCCCCAACACCTGCAGCTGTACAGCGCACTGGTAGCCAGGAGTCTGGGTCAGTGATGGTGACTCTCTTGATGGCTTAAAGATATTGAAATGTAACTTAATTTTGGAGATATAGATTATGGTTAGATTTTTATGCCAGTGCTAATGATGATAGTGGTAGGTGGGGGCACTCACCATCCACTCCCTCGATGTAGTGCTGCTCTCGGGTGCCTGCCCTTTCCTCTCTTCCTTCCTGCTTTCCTTCCTTCCTATCTGTCTTTCTTTCCATTATTCTTTCCTCCATCTTCTGTTTACAGGTGACTCTACACTGAATGACAAGCCATATAGTTTTCTGTACACCAGGAAACCATTTGCTACACTTGGTGATAACCGTATAACCAAATTATGGCACCTGGTGGTTTAGTGGGTAATTAAGGCACTCTAGGTGGATTGAGCCAGTGCAGGTTTATATCTAAGGGGTGGTTGGGGTTTATTGCTTATGTATTGCCACAGTTTGCTGAGCCTGTTTATTGCTTATGTAATGCCGCTCGGGGATGAGTGAGGTTGGCCACTCTCATCTTAATGTCAGGACCAGTTTGCTGAGCCCAGGGCTCCTATGCCTCTCATGAGGCAACACTGGATGGGATGATGGATGGATTGATAATAATGATAGCCATGTTGTACGTAGTTGATTTGTTTTATACAGTAATCCCTGTAATAACTGGACACCCAATTCCTGGACACCCCACAATGTCCAGACATTTTGGGTTTGGGCCTTCGGAAAAAGAAAAAAAGAAATCCGACATTTTTTTCAACCGTACAGTACTTTGAACTTGGCACGCAGCGCTGAACAGCTGTTGTTTTCGCTTGGAGTAGACCTGCCCTCTTCCTCCCCTCCCCTTACCAGTTTCCCCCTAACTACCATTGTGAATAAGCGCTCATCCAGTGGTTGCCGCTCGTGCTCATTTTTCGTGAATAAATTGTGAATAAACTGCAATCCCTCACCACTAGACTACATGGGAATTTACAGTGTTGTGCAGTGTTAAGAAGTTAGAATTCAGAGTGTAAAGGATTAAGTGCAGCACAACACTGGAGGCGGTTTAATCTCTGTAACAGACGGATGTGTTATAAGTACCCTGGATACTGCTAAATATTTTCCGTACCCACCTCTTATTCCTCATTCTCTGGTTCCTTTTCATTTATTTCTTGCTTTGTGTCATAAGTACCCTGGATACTGCTAAATATTTTCCGTACCCACCTCTTATTCCTCATTCTCTGGTTCCTTTTCATTTATTTCTTGCTTTGTGTCCCATATTTGTGTGAATAGGATCTTAAATAGGTGCTATGCATGTCCAGTAAGGAGTTATGTAGGTGGTTTTCTGAGTTAGGCCAGGTTAGGGTCCATAAGTACCTGTCCAGAAGGCTCAGGCCCAATTTCTGGACAGACCCAATTTCCGGACATGCCAGTGGCTGTATTACATCGGATATTGGAGGGATTACTGTACTTGAAGAACCTGGTAAATACAGTAGTATCTTGTGGTTATATAAAATTTGGTGATCCTTTGTTATGAGGTAGGAGTGAGTGTTATTGGTTACTAATCATATCAGCTCTCCAGTCTGATTACATTTGATCATCATCTGAGCTGAAAAAGGTTATGGATCTTTCTAGGTTAGAGCAGATGTGCTTTTGTTTTCGTTTCGTTTCGTTCGTTTTTTGAAGGCTCCAACATGCTTGCATGCGTCGGCCTAAAAATAAATTGGTTTTACGCCTGGTATCCCCGAAGGGCTAAGGCGTTGCCCCTGGATAGAGGACTTTTGGATTGGAGCATGTAGCATTTTATGACCGGATGCCCTTCCTGATGTCTGCCAATGCCCCTTGGGTGGATTCGATCCTCCGACCCTACGGCCAGAGCGGAGCGCTCTAACCCACTGAGCCACGGCTGTAGCACATTTCATCATTTGTAAGGTGGGCATTTGATCCCCCAAAGATTTATTGGTTACTGTTAGGAAGGGCACCCATCAGCACTGTGCTGTGCAGTACAGCAATAGTCCTTTAAACAGGAGCCAAGCTGTAGCCTCTCTCCAAGAAAAGAGTGCAGGGTGTAAAAACTATTTCATAATATACATTGATATTTCATGTACTGTTGGTTGAGTTTTATGTTTGCTGTCACCCCTTTGTATTCTTATTATTATTATTATTTTTTTTTTAATGCAAGGAAGAAGGAACCAAAGGCCACGGGCCTGCACATATGTGGTATATAACTCTTATGACATTTGTATGATATATTTTATTCATATTTTATGTTAATGAGCAGTATATCCTTTGTATTGTTATTGTATTACCATACAAATACATTTTTATACGATGGTTTTATTTGTTCTCACACTCTGCTCACTGATTTCCCCATGTTCACCAGAGGGTCACAGACACCTGGAGAGTGGGCGATACCACAGGCCAGTAAGCTGAAGTATACCCAAGTGTTCAACATGTCCGATAGAGCAAAGTCAGGCTACCTTTCTGGTGTCCAGGCCAGGAACATCCTTATACAGTCTCATCTGCCACAACAGGCACTTGCCCAGATTTGGTAAGCCACACCCACTTCTGTTACTAGTTTATATCCTACCATGCTTGATAACTAAGCACACAATCACCACTCTTCTGCTGGAAACTCAGGCATAAGTCAAGTAGAGTCATACCGGTAGTCCAAGGTGAGACTTAGGTTTTTACAAATCGTATATGTCTTAATCCCCCCCCCTAAACAATTTCTAGCAACTATCAGGAGGTAATTAGCTGTTTTTAGTAGAACTGAGTTTGATAATCTGATCTGATCTTGGCTCTTTTAAACCTCCTCCTGTCTTGACTTTTGCTGAATATAACCCTTCTCTTCATATTCCAGATATTCTTACTGTAACTTAATTCAGCCCGACCTAACCTAATCTCATCTAGTATATGATTTCATCCCTACTTACAAACTTGATTGGTTCCTAGAGCCATTTTATAGCATTCAATTGTGACTAGTATTTGAGGCCAAATACTGTACATAAAGACCATGGGCAAACACGGTGAACACAGGTAAAAACGTAAACACTTGTACCATTTTGTAATAGTTGCTCAAGGTTATTAAGTTCATGAGCTATAGTACGGTAATACAGTACTTTAATACGATACTGTATTTTGTAGATGTAGCTAATAACTCATTAATTGCTTTTTGAAAAACTTTGTATCCAAAATTTGTAGCTCAAAAGTTGGGAAGGAGGGGTGCAGCTTTCTTATTTTCAGGCTAAATATAGTCGTGGTAGCCTTATGTCAGCCTCTGGCACTAATGCGGTATCACTTGTTCAGGGCTTTGTCAGATGTGGACAACGATGGTCGCCTGTCATGCGAAGAGTTTGTCTTGGCAATGTTTTTATGTGAATCAGCCAAGGCAGGGAAAAAGCTACCTACGGTACTGCCTGCAGAACTCATCCCCCCAACCAACCGCCGTCAACGAGCCTCCAGCATCCACTCAGGTGGATCTGCAGGAACACCAGTTGCAGATGTGCTTGCAGGATCTGATAGTATGTTTATATAGTTATTTCTTATTTGAAATTATTCACTTATGACCTTATCATAAGTGGCATAGGGGGCTTTGTAGCATTGCTTCCTTTGTGAGTTCCTTAATAAATTATTTTGCCTGTTATATACACCATTACATTCACCTTTATGTTATATAAATATAATTTTTTATAACATTGTTTTCATCATTATTATACAAGAGAATACTGAGATATAACGTGCAGAATAAATCAGTAAGGAAGAGATCATAAGAAATCTCCAAAGCCTCGTAGAATACAAACATAAAATTTTTTCACCATTAAGCTGCTGATAAATTAACACCTTTTCTTTACTTAGTGCTTTATTTATCATGATTAATAGCAGTGTCTTAAAGTAAAAAATGAGTGTTTGTTGTGCTTTTAACCCATCAGTTATTTTGTACAGTTGTGAACATAAATACTGGTATCTGCCAGTATGATTGGACAGAAGGAGGTACTCTTGAAACCCAGTGATTAGATCGAGTCCAGGCAATTTCTCGGAATATTGTGCCCAGAATGTCACTGTATTCATCTGAAATGTGGAATGATATTGTTTGTAGTACCTTTAGCAAATTGTTCAGTAATATGTCATTGATTGTTTTAAACTTTATTTTTTTATGATATTTGCAGGACCTAATAGAAATTCCTGTTAAGTGCTGATAGTCAAATTATGTATTATGTATCAAAGTATACGTTGTTTTACTATTCAATACAGTATTATAGGGTCTTTTCCTTATGCTTTTCCAGTATTAAACATTACTGGTACTTGCCTATATTGTACATTTTAGATATGTTCAAAGATAAGCTATTTTAGAACTTCAGACAGAGGTAGAGTGAAGACAGAAGCCATTAGAGATTACTTATTTTCATGTTTTAAATATTAAAGGTTACTTATGTTTATTTTTGCATTATTAATGATGCTTGCATATGCTTATCAGATACATTCGAGGACAAACGTCGTGAGAACTTTGAGAAAGGTCAGGCAGAGTTAGAGCGAAGACGGAAGGCGCTGCTTGATGCTCAGCGCCGTGAGACAGAGGAACGACTACGCAGGTATAATTAGTATGCTTTCATTTGATGGAACTTGACAACTCCCACAAATTGAATTGGTTGCTTGATTTTTGATGAGCCTTTGTTAAGAGGTATGAACAAGTCTTCTTTGGAACTAGTCAGGTGCACTCTTCGGTCTGACTATGCTTTATCATTAACTGAGGTGAAAGGTTAAGAATCTTTGCCAGGTTAGATGTGTTACAGGGTTGTAGGTTTTGTATTCTCATCAGTATAGGAGTGTATGTAGCACCTCTTCCTAATCAGTATGTTCCTTCGAATGACATAATATTTTTTCTGTAATGTTGTTATTAAAAAGATATGAGTAGAATACAAGAAAATACTTAGACATAGAATGAAAATTAATTGCTGTGGAAAAGGTGTTTGAAAACTGTTTAGGCTGATGAGGATACAGATCCAAGAGGTGTGGCAAGGAGCAGGTAGGACCTGAGGTTGTATTTGTAAACAATTGTAACCATTTTTTTTCATGCTTCCGTAGCAGTTAATAATCAACAGGAATTAATGGGTTTTTATTTTATCTGACAGGAAACGCACATCACTTCCATAAAGAGAAATGCCTTCTCCCTTCTCCCCCCACACCCACACACCCACCAGAAAGTATACATGCATATGGTTAGGCTTGTAAGATGGAGCCAAGATTCTAGGGATTTGAATAATTTGCTAGTGATTATCTGGTCCATTTCATTGGTTATGTTTTTGATAGCTGTTGTACTTTTCTTTCCCTGTTTATGGATCCTATCTCATGCTCTCTCCTTAGGTAGGAAAAAAGGTCAAGATGATGATGATAATGACGACGATAATGACAATGATTTGTTTGATAGGGAGCGTGAGGAGGAGAGCAAGAGAGAGAAAGCGAGACTGGAAGCAGAGCGACGGCGGCAGGAAGAGCTGGAGAGAGAAATGCAGCGGCAACGGGAGGCTGAGGCTCAGAGAGAACAGGAACGCAAACGGCAGGAGGAGCTGAAAGAACAGGCTCGCAAGTAGGTTCCACTCTACTTTACTCTTTTCAGTTTCCCTTCAGCCTACAGTCCATTGGCATCACATTCAGATGAAGATGGGACTACAGTAAGACCCCAAACCATTCAGAAAAATACGAAATTCCGATAAAAGTGACATTTGGAATTCCCCCTGCTAATCTGGACTTTTTCTGATATATCAGACAATATTCTGGATCGCATGAAGAGTTTTTAAACTGTTTTGACTACCATTGCAGTACTGTACTGTGTTATAACTTCACTACATTAATGAAATGGTATAAATTATATGATAATACTGTACTGTACACTGATAAACATATCTTTTATTACCTTATTGTAGTGAACATAGCTGAAGTGGTTGGGCAGTCTGGACTGCTTCCGGTTTTATCGGACTTTTTCCGAAATGTAGGAATTTAGTCCGGTAGCTCCTTGAGTCTGATAAAAAGAGAATTCCGGTCTGTTGAAGTCTGTTATGTCGAGGTTTTACTGTACACTACTGAAGCTTCTACTACTGCTATAACTAAGATTAAAATTTCCATTACCCCATCTTTGGACTGAGTTTAACTAGGACCGACATTAGAACATAGTGCTAGTCTCAAAGAAGTGCTGTAGATAGGTAGTGGAGCCATAGTATTATCTCTTCTGTTATTGAGTAGCTACAGGAAATAAGTTGCAAAAAGAAGAAAAATCTGCTAAGTGAATAAACTACAGCCTTTATTCCTGCTGACTGGCTCAGGATGTTTTGGATGTCTGTGAGTGGTAAAGTCTGAGAATAACTGTAGATAAGAATAAAGTGATGGTTATTGAGAGAGAGAGTGATTCAGAATGCTGGTGACTGATGAGACTTGAATTGATGGAAGATTTTAAGTATCTTCATATAGTAATGGAAGAGAGATAAATATGTAAAGGAAGTGGAGGGTAGTGTGGCTCATGGAAGGATAATGGTGTGTAGTAACATTAGGAGCATAAACCTTCATGTGATGTGAAAGAATCCATCCATCCATCCATCATCCAAACCTACGTTGCCCCATTCGGAGTGTAGGAGCCCAGGGCTAGAAAAGACCAGAAAATTATATTCATGAGAGATAAGGATGAGGACTATGAGTAAAACAAAAATAAGAGAAGCTTTTAAAGACACAATAGCTGAGTGACATAAATGCCATTGCCATACCTAGAGAATGCCAGAAACAGCAATGTGGTGGGGGTGGTGGGAATGATGATGAGGATGATATCATCCTTGTAGATGCCAGTATACTGTATAGTATTTGGACATTCCTTCCCATGGACATTATGAAGAGGTGATTTCTAGTACAGTACTGCACAGTTCACTGTTCTTTTAAATTTTTATGGTACTTTTATGAATAAACAGAGTATAGTGTACTTAATTTAATCATGAATTTAGATCTTTAACTGGTATGAGACATTGGACACTTTAGCTTATTAACCCTTTAAAACTTGAGGTGACTTCTTTTGAGTAATGCCATCTTATGATCACTTTATTGAATTTTTTATATAGTTTTTGAACTCGAGGGTTTAGGTACAGTACTCAAGGTCATTTGTAAGTTAAATAAATAGATCATAATAGCAGCAAGAAAATCTTAAAAGGAATACCACCCAGATTCAGTGGGTTAGAGGTGTATTGTGTTATTTCATTGATAGGGATGCAGAGCAACAACGTCAGCAAGAGTGGGAGAAGCAGCGACTACAGGAACTGATGAATGTGAGGCAGCGACAGCAAGAGAATCTTCTGTCCCTGAAAGCAAAGAATCAGTCTCTCTCAATAGAGCTTTCTACTAAGGTTGGTCGTTTCTCATTTGCGTTATCTCAGCAGGCTTAAGTATATTTGTAATGAACCGATAGGTTATTAGCTATTATTACTTTGTTTATTATAATTTTTTTGTTCGTGGAGTTGCTGAGGAATTTGTGTACATATGCACATCCACATACACACATACACAGAGAGTATCATTTTGGATCCTTGTGTACACTGAGGTCTGATGTAGTATACAAAATGCATAATACAGTAATACCATGTAATGCAGATGTACTGTACTGTATTGTGGTGAATCAGGAGGACCGTGTGAAGGAGCTGACTCAGAAGATTAGTGAAACGCGTCAGGGAGTTACTGAGGTAAAGGCCACCATTGACACAATGAGGTCCACACGTGACTCCCACATGGCTGACATGAACCAACTCAAGGCACAAGCACGAGACCAGAACCAGAGGTAATATAGACTTGTATTATAAATTGTTTAAAGATTATGTGAAAACTCTTCCTTTGTTACAAGCATAGGATCAGCACTAGAGTCAATATGGACTCATATTATGTGGTGATGATGGCGACCTAACAGGAGCAGAGGTAATACAGACTTTTATTATAAATTGTTTAAAGATTGTGTGAAAACTCTTCCTTTGTTAAAAACATAGAATCAGAATTAGAGGTAATATAGACTCGTATTATGTGGTGATGATGACGACCTAACATGAGCTCTGTTCACGTAGACTGCTGACACTGAACCAGGAGAAGGCTCGACTAAAAGCACGCAACACAGCAGCGGCAGGAGCCAGTGGTGCAGAGCAGGCAGCAGTGGATGCACTCCTCACCAGTAAGCAGATGGTGATAAAGCAGCTGCAGGAGAAAGTTGAAGAGCTGCAGAAGGAGGTATGTAAAGAGCCATCATTGTGTGTATGTAATTAGCAGTAGTGGTTGTTGTAGTAGTAGCTGCAACCCCAGGCTCATAAGAACCTGAACTGAGCAAACTGCAGGATGATGCTTCCCTTATTGCTGCAGTTCACTGTCCTCCTTTTGGGAAGAGGGATGGAATTGAGGAATGTTTGTATAACCGGGCAGCAAATCCAACTGGTTACTGTATATTGGTGCCACTGCAAGAAGGCGTCCTTCTCTAGCACTGTTTGTGTAGCAATAGCAGGAAAAGGGTTACTTGAGGAAGTTTTAATTGCTAAAGTTTGATGACATTTTTTCATATGATTCTTCTATGATGTCCTTTCCATTTCCAGATGATATTCTCCATAGGATAGCTTTCTGGGCTGGAAATGTCAAATATAGCATCCATTAGCCTTTCACTTTTAGAGGTCAGTCTTAAGTTTAATTAAATCATCTGGTGGTAACAAGAATAAAACAGAAAATACAACGCTGGCGTAAATGGGGTAACCTTTCGAGTGCTAGGAATTCGCTCAGCTAAATAGAATTGTTTGGTGTTAGTCTAAACCTAAGTGCACCAACAACAGTGAAGGGTTAACTCCATGAATCCAGGTGACATCCCTTCTAACTGTATTTTTGCTGATTCTAGATCATTTTATTCCGCCTTAGCCTCATGGATTAAAGGGGTTTATTAGGGCGTCTACTGTTCGAAGAGTCTGACCCGGGTAGAATTGCGTGGTGATGCCAAAAATAAAGTGAAAAATCGTCATTAACCCATTAGTACGTCATGTCTTGTAACCCATTTGTACGGAAAGTCTCTCCTAACTTGAATAAAATTGTATGAAGGTAGCAAGAATGTGATTTAAATACACCATGGGAGTAAAAGGTTAATTGGTTTGAAACACACCATTGGATTAGAGAGATTATTTAGTTTTATGTGCATTATTGGATTAGAGGGGTTAATTAGTTTTATTTGTGCCACTGGATTAGAGGGGTTAATAAGTGCTACATATAGTGTACCATTGGATTAGAAGGATTAATTAATTTTAAATACACCATTGGAGTAGAGGGTTAAATTAGTTTTATATGTACCATTCAGTTGGAGGGGTTAATGAGTTTTAAATATACCATTGGATTAGAGGAGTTAATTATTTTAAATATACCATTGGATTAGAGGGGTTACTGAGTGTCAAACACACCATTGGAGTAGAGGGGTTAATTTTATATGCACCCTTAGATTAGAGGGTTAATTAGTTTTAAATACCTGTACACCAGGGCTATTCAACTGGCAGCCCATGGGCCAGATCTGGCCCTTAAGTCATATTTCATCTGCCCTTTGACAGACTTGGAAGAATCCAAATAAACAAACATAAAACAAAATTTTGCGTATTTATTTGCTTAGTGGAAAATTTAAAAGCAAATTATATATGAATTTTTCATTTTGTTTTATGTATAAGTGCTTAGAGGAAAAAATGGAGCTAAAATAAATGTATGGCCCTTCTGTCAGTCTGAGTTTCATAATCTGGCCCTACTTCTAAAGTTCTTGAATAGCCCTGCTGTACGTCTTTGGATTAGAGGGGTTGTCCTGGTTTCTTGCAGCTGTCAGGGAAGGAAGAAGATGTCAACAATAACATCAGTGACCTGTCTTTGATGAAGGAGGACATGAAGGCGACAGCCGAGCGATGTGCAGAGATCTACGTAGAGTTTGCTAAAAAACGGAAAGAGGTACAGTACGGTCTTACAGCCTTCTAATTATACCTTTCGCTACTGGTTTTCAGTAAAGGTTTAATGTCTTCCCAGCAGCCTGTATTTTTGCACTGGTTTAATTAAGTACTATAATATCTACTTTTTCATTGTTTCTCATCATTCAGTTTCTGCTTTATTGTACTTGCAAATAATTGGACTTTAGTAATACTGTATCGCATTAAAACTGTTCATCTCACATTTTCGTTATGCATTTATGTGTGGGTTAATTAGTCAGGAATTATTGGGAACACCATTAGGTACAGTACAGTAAAACCTCAATAAGTTAACCTAACAGAAGGGAGAATTTCCGGTAAGTCGAACTCTGAGGTATTACTTAGTATTTATTCAGAGGGTTGCATTTTAGTTTCTTATATTCCAAGTGCTACATTTTAGTTTATTATATACCAAGGATTAAATTTTAGTTTCTTATATTCCAAGTGCTACATTTTAGTTTATTATATTCCGAGTGTTACATTTTAGTTTAGTTGACTGTAAAGTGAAATAAATAAGTGCAGAACTTTACGTAATTAAGTGACTGTTGCACCCCTTCAACTATGCAACCTCCTGTCCTAGCCTAGTCTATGACATGCACCATATTGTTTTTACAGTACAGTAGTTAGGAGTGACTTTTTTTTTTTTGACAGTTGATTGTGCAGTAACCATTAGACATATGAGAGTGAAATATAAATTTTCTGGTGTGTAAAACCAAGCTCTTCAAATGTAGAAGACCAAAGATTTACTTTGGTGCAGTTTTCTCTCTCTCTCTCTCTCTCTCTCTCTCTCTCTCTCTCTCTCTCCGGCCTGTAGCGTCAGGGTTCAAATTCTGGTGCGGGCAACTGGGGTCACTTGACTCAAGTGTCCATCCACCCTTTGTGGGTTGGTAGGTAAAATGAGTACGTAGGGTAACACCTAGGGGAGGTGACTGTGGTGACCTGGATGATGCAGCGGTCTTGTGTCCCAGGTTGTTGGGTGATTGGCCCGCCACTGGCTCAAGGCCTATAACGGAGATGAGCACTGCTCTAAGCACCTCAATAGCATATGCCCCACCTCTCTCTTTATACACGAGAGGTAACAATTTTTATTTTTGATGTTCTTTGACGGTTGATAATGCAGTAACTGCAAGTCATATGAGAGTGAAACATACATTTTCAGGTGTGTAAATTCAAGCTCTTGAAACCTGTGAAAATTTTTTCCCTTGGTGAAAGTTTAAAAATCGGCCCTTTTTTGTAGAGGTGGGGATGGGGGGCTGGGAGATTTGTGGTCTTTAGGGGTTAATGAGCATGGACTTACTGTATCTCAAAGGAACCAAATTATTTCTTATCAGACAGAATTCAGAAAGTGTTTGACTTAGCACCAGTCAGGATTGAGAAAATCAGGAAGAAAGGAAGTAATACAGTATCCGTAGAGCATCCAAATTAATCCCTCTTCTGACATATCCCAACCCATCTCAGATCCTTCCAGATCCCATCTGATGCCCTTATGAAGCTTGTTTTGCTTGTCATGACTTTTTTTTTTTCTCCCATTGTACACTGTATACTGTGAAATTGCTTTGATTTGTTATATGCATTAATATAGGTTGTTTTAAAAATTATATTGTAATATATGTATCTTGCTTTATTAATTCCTTCTGTGCCATATATGTGTTGCTGTTTGCCAGAATATGCCAGATAGGACTGGGAGACATAGTGGTCAACTCTGTGCAGATGGATCCAGTTTCCTCTAAAATGTAAACAGAAAATTTACTGAATGCAGTTTTACCAGTTGTGGATTGTATTCTGGCCATATGTTGCTTGTAAAGGTCTTCACTTCAAGGAATAGGTGGGATTAATTGCTGACATAATACTGTTAAGGGGTGAACAACTGGTCATTCGTGCCTTAAATGTCTGCAGGGAGTAGTATAACCCTGGACTCCTACTCTCGTAATGGGACAATAAAGGTGTAACACTGCTAGCATGTGCTTGGTATAAGTTATCTGCATGTGGTAAGAGCAGACTGTACAATTAGATGAGCAGAATCAATTCCAGTAATGTATTTATAGTGGAGATTGTTTTCAGTTCATCATTGGCTACTTTGCATGTGTTGTGTATAATAAATGTATGACCATATAGAAGAGTATGGTAAAAGTTATAATTACAGTTGTACCCCCAGGTTCATCTGAACTTGAACATGCTGGACTGTAGGCTGAAGTCACCCTTCTCTCATTTACCATCCTTCTTTTGGGAGACAAGGAGGGAGTTGAAGGCATCAGAGAGCTGCCTGGTTATATTGGTGCCACTGAATGATGATGTCCCTGTCCAGCATCCAGTATCATATACATTCCAAATACTGTTCATTCAGTCCTTATTAGCATTAGGGATGTGTTCCAAAATATCCTTTTTTCCCATACATTTGTTATTGCAAAATGTGGGAAACTGGCAAATCAGCTTTGTAGATGGCAAAGGAACTCTAGTTGGAAGTTTTCTGAATTTGCTATACACTCAGTAGAAAAAATAAAATTAAAATGAGAACTTACTGTACCACTCTATAGTTACATAAGCTTCAGTAATGGTTCTTTCAGATGTATAGTTAAGTTAATGGTTACAGAAGTGTCAGTAATGTTTCTTTTATCAGTGTATGAGTACAAGAGGCTTGAAGTGTGTTGTGCCACAGGTGCTGGCACTGCGAGAGAAGCTGCTGAACCCTGACGCGGCGTGGGGTGACAGCGCGGCGTCGTCTTGGGCAGGTAAAGGGTTTGGCGAGGCAGGGGCTGGAGGCTGGGGGAGTGCATGGCCGCCCCCCGCTGCTAATGCATGGCCCAGTAGCAGTGCCGATGGTAGTGCCGCCAGTAGTACACAATCGGCGCCCCCTCCAGCCCGCCCCCCGCCCCCATCATCATCCGCCCACACAGCGACTCGTACAGGGGAGAAGCAGCCAACATCACCCCCGGCTGCTGCTCGAGACTTCAAGGACCAGAACTCAGCTGGTCAGGGCTGGGGAGTCAACCATACCACACCCTCCTCCTCCTCCTCAACCACCACCACTACCACCACACCCCCTTGGGCCGCCTTCACCACAACCACCTCCACCACCACCACCACAACCACCACCACCACCACCACCACCACCACCACCACCACCACCACCACCACCCAATCATCCACCACTTCCACCACACTGCCAGGTATACCTCTCTTACCACACACACCCGCAACCACCTTTCTTCAGCTAAAATGGTCACAGTGCTTGAATCTTTCACAGGATGTTTATGCCACATCTTATTCCTGCTGACTGGTACTGTCTACTGTATTAGCTCCTTTATCCAATCTAAAATTCTTTCAAATTTTATGCTGTGTATCATAAATTTTTCTGGTCACTGTTTCTACCCAGACTGTCATTTATTTATCAGTAATAGTTTCTATATGTCATAAGAGTCTTCGTATTGTAATCTGTGTTCAGTCTGTCTCTGATGTACCAGTGGTAGTTATCAGATGTCTGGAAGACCTGTGAAAGCAGCTTGCAATGTGCATTTCAAGTTAGGCAGTTTAGAGTATGTTTCTTTTCTGTGTTTCAGTTAGTGATCATTGTAACATATTGCTCAGATGAACACTGTGACAGGTAGATATTTTGTATGCATAGATTGAATTATGGAAGTATTTAATGACTTTACCTAAATTGGATAACATTGCCATAATTGGAATAATTTAGTCAACAGTTTAATCTCTCCCTATGAATAGTGGAATTCCCTCCTCCTGAATTTCCTATCTATCCCCCCCTGAGAAACTGTAAGTAATTATATTAACTGTGAGCTGTGAGCTGAATATGTTGCACAAACGTTTAACCTTAGAGGAAGTAGCAGTTAGTACTCATTAAAGGCAGCAGAGAGTGTCTGTTCCAAGTAGTATTTCAGTTGTTATCATCATATCAAGATGTTATTATTATTTAAACATTGAACTCTTGATTCAGGTTAATGTTTTTGCTACAAAGTAGCTCTGTAGAGGAACTGTTTGATGAAAAGAGTATGTTGAGTTATCAGCTTGTGTAGATTTGGCTAGATGTACAGTTAGGAAGATCATTAATGAACAGGTAGAGGAGAGTTAGTGAAAAGATACCATTTTATTTTAATTTCTTAAGAGCAGTTGTCATCTGTAACAGGAGTTCAAGACCAACCAGAAAGGAAATATGAGAAAGGCAAAGATATAAGAATAGAATCCATATGATGACAGTTTGGAATTTTAAAATTTGTCCAGACTCTGATATATCTAGCACAAGACCAAGGATTTAACCAAACGTCCCAAAAGTTGACTGTGCATATGAAGTGAATGTAAAGAGTGGAATGCCCATGATGAAATCAGTACTGACATTCAAAAGTATTACTTTAAGAAAAAGTTCAGAATCTTCATTTTGAGGGTAGATTCAAAGAGTTCAGAAATGAATATAGTAAGAGGGATTAAGATGGTTGAATAGGATGTTGTAGGTAGGGCTGAGATTGGGCACCTTTCTTTGAGGTAGGCTGAAAGAGGACAAGTTTTTGAATGTGGAAATGTATATATGGAATGTAGGAGAATACAGAAAGATTAGGAGGCATATGGAAGAAAAGATGGTGCTCTACTGAGAGTATTTGAGGAGAGGCCATAGATATTGCAGAGAATTATTTAAGACAACATTGCTATCATCATATATGACACTACTACTACTGTTACTACCTGCTGCTTCCTCTGTCACATAGCGCTGCCCTCAGGGAGTAGTTATAGATGGTATATAAGGCAGTAGTTATTGATCTTAAAATATCAAGGATTTTGTGTCATGGGGTGCCAAGGATATTATTAATTTCTATGCAGCATCAGTTGTTGCCAAATGGCCATCAGTTGTTTAAGGTATGCAAAAATCTGTCAGTATTTATCCTAATCATTTGATTACAAGGAGAAGGACCAATGCAGTACACAGCAATTATCTACTAAGTGTATGCAGAAACTTACAATAGTAGTTAATGAATTTCTCTCTTATTGGCATACCGGTACATGGTAGTATATTGGCTGTTACACCAATTTATAATTATAGTTTGATTAATATTTTGCAGAGTATTAGCCTGTCTGTCTGTCATTTATGCAAGCAGCAAAGCAACATTTTGAAATTATGAGAACCCAGAGGGAGTTCTATGATTTTGCTCTTGTTTCATATTTAATTAGGTGTGATCTTTCATGAAACTCTTGTTTTCACTTTTTATATGAGACATACAGTAAGAATGGTTGACACAGTGACTGACCTGATTAATTATAGTTTAAAATTCCCCCCCCCCAAATGATCATTTCATATGAAGCATATTTATGACTACATTTTCTCAGGCATCTATGCACTGAGAGTGGAAATATCAGTTTATTAATTTCATTCTATGTTCTTGGAAGCAGAGATACATTAACAGATTCCATTCCATGTCAGTCTTTTCCTAATTGGGAAAAGTTCAGTTCAGTGAATGTGTTTTGGGTTAGCTTTAACATCTCACAAGCATCATGCAAAGAAGGGTAGAGGTGATTTTTTTTTTCTCTCTCTCTCCCAGCAGTGATAGGAACTTTTTTTTATGTTGCTATTCTCTGCAAAGCAGATAAAATTTTTGTAATGCTTCAATTAACACCAGTACACAAGATATGAAAAGATAACATTGCAGGTATTTATTGCAAAAATGCACCCTTATATTGAGGAAAAAAAAAATGCCTCCTGTGATGTTGCTAATACCCTTGCCGAAGATAAAGAAAGGTAACAATGCAGATATTTATTACAAAGATGCACCCATTCCTGTTGCAGAAAACCTGAAATCTTTGCCTTTATCACCGGACCTTACATCCTCCTCCCATATCAACCTCCTACCCTGGGTCACTTAGTCCAGTTCCTCCACCACTTGTAGACTAGAAACTTTGACTGCCCTAGCAGCTCAGGACCTTTAGTCTCGTCAGTTAAGTAGGCTTCACAACACCTCTTCCTTGCTCATTTATTTCTCTGTACCTCAAATTATTAGTCTGCTGTATGTTATTTATGCAGTCGGTTTTAGTATTACAAAGCCACAGATAACATACAAGAGATTGGTAAGGTGTAGTATGCACAATAACTTGCGAAGGAAGAAGTACTAGGAAGCCTAAAGTGTTGAGAATACAGGCCCATAATTCCCACACTTGGGCCCCAATTCTTTTCATTAGGGGGCTTCCAAGGATCTCTCCTTTATCAATTTATTTTGGTGTATGACATATTAGTATTCTCTTGTATATTATTTATGCAGTTTTGAAATAATAAGACTGAAATAACATACCAGAGAATAATATGATGTAGTAGGTAAATAATTTGTTAAGGAAGAGGTGGTAAAGAGTCTCCTAAGCTGGTGAGATTACAGGCCTTGTTCGTTTGAGGGGTCAGATTTAGATGTAATCGGTTGACTGCGTCTGTGTGCCTTGCAGTTGGTCTTGGCGTAAACACCTGCACTCTCTATGTTGGGCTACTTGAAGAGTATGGAAAGATGCATAGGCAGCATTTATTTTCAGTCTTGATGAGATAGAGATATAAGAAAAGAAAGTTATGGTATGAGGAGACAAGATATCCATCAGTCTGTTGCTAGACACCACAAAGGAACTTTAATGAAATGCAGGATGGGTACAAAATTCTTGCAGTAACTAATTATTTTATTTTAAAGGATATTTTTTTTTCCTGTGGTGTAAATGACCTCTGAGCAAATTTTATTTTTATTTTTTATTTTTTATTTTTTAATTTCTCTGCATTTGCTACTTACAGTGTTTAGGGATCCAGTAATTAAGTTTTTTTTCTTTGTTATCAGGATAAATCAGTACCATTTGATGCTCACATCTGTAATGCTGTGCATACAGAGTACAGTATTTTGTAATACTGGTAGAAACATATGGCGTGGAACTTGTTTAGTGCAAGTTTGTAAATGATGCCCAGCATGGTTACGCATTATAAGATACCCACCTTTTAAATCATGAGGTTCATTATGGACTTGAAAAAGCATTTAGAAGTACATTCACCTTCACATGTTGAAGTATCCATAGTATAGTATCAGTATTTATCTTTGTACTGAGTGTGACTAGTACAGTATTGTACATTTGTGCATACTCTTCAAGTGGCAAGACATAACTTGTTTTGCACAATTAAGTGTCCACTGCACCAATTGATTGAAGTTTAGAGATGCACTTAGTATCCCCATAGATGTCACATGCTTTAGGAAGTTGTTACTATTGCTAATGGTTTGCTAGGATAAGATAATATTAAGGTTTATCTCTGATAAGACTAAGTAAAAAAAACTGCAGGGGCTAAAGTAACTTTTTCCATTGGTTATCATAAATGTTGGAATTTTGTACTTTTGCCAATCATCTGAGTGTGAGATAGTTTGGTTTTTGGCCATTGGTGTGTGGCACACATAAGTACCTGAATAATAAATTTTAAAACTGGTGAATAATGGCCTTCAGCTTTGTGATAGGTGTAGATCAAATATTAATCAAGTCATCAGGTATCAGCATTTCTACCGAGAGTTTAGGAAATAAATGAAAGTATACATTAAGAATGTTAACCTCATATTCATATTGAATGAAATAGGTATGTTTGTGTGTTTGAAGGCAGGTTATTACCACAAATTAAGTGTAGTAGTTATGATGAGCTTAAAGTTGCATCAAATTTGTGCCATTTTTTAACATTAGGGAACTTCATAGGTTTTTAACATCATTCTTTTTCCTCGTGAATGACTTGCAGTAAAGTAGAACTTAGTAAACTAATGCCCATTTCCAGCATTGCTCCAATTAATATAAGTACAGTAGTATTGAATAATATTGGTCTAAAGTATGCAAAAAATATTTTTGAAACAGAATATTACACATTATACTCATTAATTATGTAGATTGTTCATTAATAATTGACATAGTATGGTAATGTCTGCTGCTGTACTTGCAATATTTTCTTGCCATTAAATGACACTAATAATAGTACAGTATACTGTACTTTGTTTAGATTTGTATTGCTAACTTTATAAATTACCTTTGCATTTTGATTTATGCTAATACTGTAATAAAGTTTGAGTACTCATACAGTGAATTGAAGCCTGATATAACCATCCTTCCATCCATCCATCATCCACTCCCATGTTGCCCCATGAGGAGCGTAGGAGCCCAATGCTAGGCAAGTTGGTCCTGACATTTAAGATGAGAGTGACTAGCTTCACTCATCCCCGAGTGGCATTACGTGAGCAATAAAGCCCAACCACCCCTTGGATATAATTGATTAGGTCAGGTGTATTATTATAGACATTGTCTTTTTAGTGGGAATTAGGGTTAGGAAGATGATTATAGATTGACCAGATGCAGTTTGATTTTACAATTTGCCCAGGATTTACAAAATTGCAGGTTCACGAAAGTAGTTGAAAATAGTCGTGTCATAATTCAGTCATGAGTGAAAATAATGCAACTTTCTTTTAAGCTTATGCAAAATTATTACTGTTCTGTTTTAGGGAGACCAGTCTATGTAAAGGCCTTCCTTTCATTTTAAGGTTACTTCACAAAACACATGTGAGAAGTGTTTTGCTGTAAAACACTAAGATTTGTTGCAGCCCTTGTGGCACCAGGATCATATAAATGTGAACCCAGTGAACTTCAGGCTGAAATTATCGTTGTTTTGGAGTCCACCATTCTCTTGAGGGACAGGGAAGGATTTGAGGGATGTGAAGAGGAAGAATTAATAGATAAGTTTCATAGGTGGGATTAAGTGGTATTTTGTCATTGAATGCCAGTAATAGTGTAAGTGACTGGCTAGTAAGAGACAGGAATGACAAGTGCAAATATAGAGAGTCTCAGTGATAGATGGATGTTAATGTACTTGGTTATATCAGAGGCTTCATGACAAGTCAGTGCTGTAATAAATACAGTAAAATTATAGAATAATGCTAGTAAAAATTCTGGATGTATGGAATGGTTATTGTAAGTTGTATTACAAAGGTACCAATAAGTATATGAAGTAATAATAGTTAATTTGTATATGAAAATTTGCAGTCAACAGTGTTAAAATATGTATACTTTATGGGAAAATAGTACCTCACATATGTGTATATATTTAATTCTCTCTTATGACTTAAAGGTAGTATTCCCATTAAACTTGCAAAAATTCCTTGATAATTTACTTAGTATGAAATTGCGAAAACTTTCTTCAAAATATTTTACACTGGGATCCATCATTGGTGTTATCTCTCCTAGTTGTTTTAACACTCAAGTTTTTATATCATTCCCATGTTGTACAGTAACTTAAGTCAGCCATTTGACTTTTTTTTTTTTTTAAGCCCTCAGTAAAGTAAAGAAAAAATGTCTAATAAAGTTGAATTGTTACCTGTTGAGCTGAATTGGCAGTTTGCCACACAAATTTACAGCAGCAGTTATGAGTAAATGATGTGATATTGTATGCTTGTGTTGTAAGTGGCACAGGAGGCTTTGTAGTGTCTTCTTTAGTATTTTATTTTGCATATTACATCTTAACATTCTTGTGGATGTTGTTTATACATAGCATTTATGTAGTTGGCATTAATAATATACAAGAGGATATTGAGGTGTTATGTGCAGAATAAATTGCTAAGGAAGAGGTGTTACAAAATCTCTAAAGCCACTTAGAATACAACCCTTAAGCCCATATTCTTATCAGCTTAGATGGAATTTTATCATCACTTTCTTAGTCATTTATTTATGTGTATGACACTTAGTATTCTATTGTTTCCTGTTTATACAAAGTTTGTCAGTGTTATAAAGATATCAGTAGCATAAAAAAGAATATCATACTGAGGTGTAACATTGAAGATATCATTATGAAAATGGTGGTAGGAAGCCTCCAGAGCTGACAAGAATACAAGCGTTTTAACACATCCTAGACTCATAACAAAGACTGCCTGTATGTTGAATGTGACGCCATCTGGTCCACTACAGAGGACGGCAAGACTGGTGCCGGGGCAGGTGAGGGCGTACAGAGGCGTAGGGCTATCTACCAGTTTGATGCTCGCAACCACGATGAGATCAGCTTCATGCCTGGCGACGTTATAGTTGTAAGTTATCGTACATGCATGGTTTCATGTACACTTTAAGCCAGAGTTTGTGTGTGTATGTGTGTGTGTGTGTGTGTGAGAGAGAGAGAGAGAGAATAGAAAATTTAAGACAAGAATGATGCTGATGGCTGCAATTTATGTATGTGTACACAGTATCAGTCACATTGCACTTTCTGATGAATTATTTGTGGTGCAGGTTACCCAGCTGGAGGGTGTGGAGCCTGGGTGGCTTGGAGGGGAGGTGCGAGGGCATTCAGGATGGTTCCCCGAGGCCTACACAGAATTGCTGGACGACAAGATGGAGCTGGAGGCAGCTACAGAAGGAGTTGTTCGCAGCCAGCTGGAGTGAGTACAGTATTGTGTTTCGTTTGGGTGGCTGGTGGTCTAGTGGTTAGAACCCCCCATTTAAAGTGGCAGCCTTGCAAAGTTTGGATGCTCAAGATGACTGGAGATTTTTCAACTACAGTACTGTATGTTGTGCCCTCAAGGGAAGTAGGGCAGTCATCGACACTTAAATGTATGCTAATGGATTGTGGTAGCTTAACCTGAAGTTCCTACACCTCAGACAGTAATACAGTAATCTTCCCACTATCCGATGTAATAGAGCCAGAGGCATGACCGGAAAGTGGTCTTGTCTGGATAGTGGCCCTGAAGTTCCAGCACCGGTCATTCCTAACCCTAACCTAACCTAACCTAAATCAGAAAACCACCTACCTACCTCCCCACCGGGCATGCATAGCACTTATTTAAGACCCCATTCACATAAAAAATGGACACAAAGCATGAATTAATAGAATTTTAACCAAAAAATGATGATTTTGATAAGAATAAGGCAGAGGTGTTCACAAGTTGACAGCATAGTGTAAGTAAGTATCGGACATGGCAGTCACTAAGAAAATCACCTCTTTCACAGCCTGTGCACTCAAATATGGGATGGAAAGCATGATGTAAATAAAATGTAACCATAGAATGAGGATTTAGAAGTGATTATGGAAAATATTTGGCAGCTGACAGTGTACTTACATGTCCGTGGTGGCTGTTTACCCCACCTCTAAAGCTCTGACAGTGGTGAAAGTGCTCTTGAAGCATGTACAGTAATTCAGTGTTGAACTGCACTTAATCCTTAGCACTGTGAATTATGATTATTTAAACAAAAACTCACTGCAGTTCATAGACAACTGTCGGAGTGGCTGGAGGGGGAAACAGTGGGAATGTGAATGTAAACAAGGCCGTTCGGCGCTGCGCACCAAATTTAAACTTACAGGTCGAAAAAATCAGATTTTTTTCGATTTTTTTGCAATTTTTTAGCATTTTTGGATTTCGAACATCAGCCTACGATGTCCGAACAGTGGTGTAACCAGATAGTGGTCGTCTGGAAAGTAGAGAGATTACTGTAAAGGATTTCCTTTTAATGTTTTTGCCATGTACTATCATAGTCAGTTTTATTTGTGAGGTGAAGCTTCAGTGGTGGATGTGACATCAAAATCAAATTGTCCTTTCTCCATGCATCCATCTGTTTCTTAAGGCATTAGAGTTACGAACTGTATTCATTCATGTACACAGGAACATCCCCGAAGAGGGAACAAGTGCAGTGGTGACAGGTGACCCAGGTGAGCAGAAGGCCATGGGTGAGGCCTTAGCGGTGTTCCCATGGAGAGCCAAGCAGCGCAATCACTTGTCCTTCAACAAGGGAGACCGTATTACCGTCAGGGAGCAGCAGGTCAGTGCTAAGGCTAGTCGTAAAATGGGCTTCTAGAGAGCTGTGTATTGATGAATTTATTGTTAGGTTGGCTATGAACTTGTATGAAGGAGCAACTACAGCTGTGAGAGTGAGTCTGGAGTTAGAGGAATTCTTAGCGCAGGGGTGTGTTGGGGTTCGGTGCTGAGTATATTGCCATACATCCTGGCACTTGTGGCATTCTCAAGAGAGTTTAGAAGTGGCCTGCTGTGGGAGATTTTATATTCCAATGATTTAGTATTAATGAGAGTATACAGAAGACCAGAGAGAAATTTGAGAGATGGAGGGATGACATAGAGGAAAAAGGTCAGAAAATTAATACTGATAAAACAAAAATGATGGTCAGTGTATGTGAGGGTGGAAATGGCATGAAAGAGTGTATATGGCCTTGTTCTCTGGGCAACAGAGGAGTTAGAAGAATTCTGTTCATTATGCAACTTGTATTAAATGGGTCCACAGTAGATGCAACGATATTAGAGGTAGATTGTAGGATGTGAGAAATTTTCAGTATGTGGTGTGTAGCTAAAATGAAAAGTAGATTGAAGAAGTTAAGGGAATTATTGCCTCTCCCGATTATGTACATGCCTGCCTTTCATGCTAAGATTACTCTTTACAAAACATGTTTGAGAAGTGTTATGCTGTATGACAGTAAGATTTGACCCTTGAAAAAAGAAGAAACAAGCTGACTGAAATGTACGGAAATGAGGTTGTTGATATATATGAGTAGTGGGGTAGTGCATCACTGAGTGACAGAACTGAGAATAGTGTTGTGAGAGAGATTTGGCATGAGAGATATTAGAGAAATTATGTGAACTGGTAGCTTATGAGAATTTGGACATGTTGAAAGGAAGAGGGATGGTGACAGATACAGCAGGTGGATCATAGGCATCAATATGGAGAACAGATATGACAGGTGGGTCACAGGTGTGAATATGGAGAGAGAATTGCCCAGACGCAGAGTTTGGAGGACGTGGGCTTAAGTCCTGCGAATATCCCTCTGGGACAGGGGATTGGGCAGGGTAATTATTCAAGATCACAACATATGGAGAATTGCCATCATGAGATAATACCAACACTTAATAGTGTTGTTGATGGTCTCTAAACATAAACATAAATGTGGACTTGAAGGACTTGACCAAAAAATGTGTTTATGCCTTTAGGACCAGTGGTGGTACGGTGAACTGAACAACGTAGGTGGCTGGTTTCCGAGATCGTTTGTGCGGATGGTGTCGGGTCCAGCCGCCTCCACCTCGCCTGTCACCACACCCCAGGACCAGCCCGAGGAGCCACCCATGCCAGACAACTTGGTTAATGATGAAGTCTCACAGTTCTACCGTGCAATGTATCCTTATCAGGTGAGTGTTGGTGCTCTGTAGTGTTTTCACCTAAACTTGGCAGATTTTTGTCCTTTTGAAGACACTTTCTTGTAGCTCATTGGCTGAATAAGACAGTTATAGCTCCTCATCCTTTCCATAGCCCTTGTTCATTACTAGCATCATATTGTAGTGTTAATCTCTTGTTATAGCTTAGAGTTTAAGATGGGAAAATGGTAATTTTGTGTTTAGTTAAAGTGAATAGTTTTCTGAATTCTGCCATGCACTATACTCTTATAAAGTATATCAAAATTTCTCATAATTCCCATGCACTTTATACTTATCAAGTGAGTGGTGTTTTTTCACTATTCCTGTTTGATGCTTACACAGTTTTTCTGGAGTTCATCATGATTTGCTGAGATTGAAAATATTGTTCATGATGAAGTCTCAAGTCTGCCATTCACTATACTCATTAAAAAAAGAGTAGTGGTGTTCCTGCAGTTCTATTTGTTATGGTAATTTTGGTGCCCAGTGTTTGAGTGGTTAGAATGCCCAAATCAGCCCTAATCAGAGTGATAGCCATGCATTGGTTTGATCCCCAGGAGCTTTTTTGACACTTTATCTTTAGTCTAGTGTACCATCTTCCTTCGTAGTTTTCTACACTGAGAGCAGTTTTTGGTGAAATCATCCATCAGACCAATGCAGGGCTAGTTGCAGTAATTCCCCATTCTCTCTAGGGTGGAGCAAACACCAGAGAGGGTGAGAGTGTGGGTAAGTTTACAGTGAGGTGTTGGGAGAGCTAATGGAAGATAGTGCTCATCACTGGCCTATGACTCTGTGTGCAGGGGAGAATGCTGGGCATTGCTTTTATCTGTACACTGTTCTTTTATTATTTATTGCCTCACTTTCCCTCCCAGTCAGCAGAAGTTGGTGATCTGAGCTTCAATGCAGGTGAGATCATCTTGGTTGTGAAGAAGGAAGGAGATTGGTGGCATGGCATTGTGAACCAGACATCTGGCATCTTCCCATCAAATTATGTTGAACTCCTACCCAACCAGGTGAGATATTGTATGTGGAATGTCATATTTCAAATTTTGCTAATGAGGTAGGGACACTGTTTTGCCAGTCAGTTTAGACACCTTACAACTGCAGCAGGGTTAAGGTTTTCATATTAATTATTTTTGTTCAGGTATCCTGCCTGCTAAATTGAAGATTTTGAAGAGAATATGCCTAGATAAGCAGTTACTGATAAGGTGCCAGAAAGTTATTATTCTTTGATGGAGAAACCCACATTCAATAAATTATAATAAATGGAGTTCATGTTCAGTTATTTGCAGGAATTTGAAGCTTAGTTTCATGGAACGTCATCTGATACATAGTAGTGAACCTCTGGCATCTAGAGAGTAAAGTACCCTTTAATAACACAAGAAGCCATGAAAAGTTTTACTATTTAGAGTTCAATTGCACAATAGTGATAGAAAACTGAAGATTCTAACAGTTGTTCAAGAAGCAAAATACAATATTTAAAGGGAAAGTGAGCTGTAGGTTGTCTTTTATCTTTTGTACTTTAATTTTTTTATAATTATTCTGGTAACTGATACAGTATCATATATTTCCAAGTATTCATACTGGTCTGTAACCTACTGTAATTTTTTCCCTAATTTGTTTGCATGTATGCCAGTAATATTTTACCATGGGATGTAATTTTGACATTTGTTGTGTTGGAGGAAATTGGTAAAGCTAAGATGGGAGCTGTTATAGTGATGTTATGTTAAATGCCATGGTAAAGCTAAAATGGGAGTTACTGTAGTGGAGTTGTGTTTGTGAGTCCCATGGTAAAGCACTGTTGCCGCGGCCACCTCTGGCACGGCAGTTCATAACAAAAACAGAGGACAAGGTAGAGGCTGAAGGCGAAGGCGATGAGGAGCAGGAGGCAGTAGGAGACAAGCAGGCAGAAGCAGAGGAGCAGGGGGTAGCCAGTCAAGACCAGGTATCACTTATATTATTATATACTCTTTTGCTGGTGACTGGCCATGGCGGGGTGATGGTGGGTGTCGGGTGGTCATGCTTGCCTGCTGTAGACTAGTGGTATTGGTGCCTTTTCCTCTGTCACACTGACTACATGTATCTGGCTTCATTTTGTCCTAATTTTTTTTTTCTTCCTCTCACATCGACCACAGTACTGTTTATTCATTTTTCAGAGACATTTAAGCCACACCTACTGATGCATCATAATCTAGTCACAGGCTGTCTGCTTCAGTGAAAAGTGCTTGGATATATTTTAGTTTTAGTTGCAAGTGCTGATTACCTTCCTCACATCCATATCTTTTAACAAGCAACCGCCCAATACAGGAATACATAAGCTTTAAAAAAAGAAAGAAAAAAAAATCGAAAGTGTGTAGTCACTGAAGAATATTATGTACAGCATTACTTCTTTGGCCTTCTGGTGTCAGGTAATAGGCAGGCAACATAAAACATGAGGTATAGTAATATACATAATATTTTCACTCAGACTCTACACAAATGCTTTTGATCCTTTGTCAGTCAGGTTATTTAGTGTCACAATGAACATAAATGATGATAGTCAGTACAGTGAAAACAATAGATACAAGAGTAGGTTATCAGCACTTGCAACCAAAACTTTGTAGATTAATACCTAAGAACTTGCTGTTGAAGTAGAAGTAGTCTGTGTTTAATGATGATACATTTGTGGACTGGGTGTATTTCACCTCTGAAAAGTAAGTGAATAGTATTTGTATTATTTCAGGCTTCATTTGGCTTCATTTTTCATAGCTTCTTTCTATTCTCACTCTGTCTTACCCTACAACTTACTGGTACTCATGAATCTGTTTCCATTTTCTTGTCCACCAACTTTACACCAAATGCTTTAGTTTCTTTGATTTCTTAGCATTGTTAGCCTCATCCATTTCTTCTAGTAATTGAAGGTTGTAAACTTGTGGGACATAGTGACTCATTGGCCACCAGTCTGAATGTCTGTAAATAAAAACGTTTTTCCTACTGCATGATGATAATTACTGTCATTTCTAGGGCTGTGTTCGAGGTGGCATAGGAAGCTTTGTAGCACCATTTCCTTAGTGATTTATTTTGCATATCACACCTTAACATTCTCCTGTATGTTTTATATATATCGTTTTAATATCGACGTAATTTGCATCAGCAATATACAAGAGGAAATTGAGGTGAAATGTCTGGAGCAAATCACCAAGGAGGAGGGATTACAACATCTCCAGAGCCACTAAGAATACAACCCCTAATCTTCCAGTTCCATTGTCAGTATGATGGGATGCGTAGTATGGCTTACATATCTACTTTTAAATCGCTCCTCTGATAGTGTGGCTGCATAAGAAGTGTGATTTATTTGGTGTATACCAGCATCCTAAGTAGTATTTACATTTACATGTGGCAATCTGAAGTGTTTGCTGCATCTATGTTAGTTTAATGTTGGGCCTTGATTCTCTGTCGGTATAACTTTTAGCTGCCGTACAAAATCATTTATTACAACCTGAAATTGAACCTAAAAAGCCATATTAGCAGGTTATGATTACATGTATTTGATATACATAAATGTCTTTATAAGTTAGCCAAGTCCTAACCTTTAATTTTTATCACTATAGTAACATTTAAAGTACTTTCATAAGAGAGAGAGAGGAAAAAAAAAAATTGGTTCACCATGGGCTATAAGGCAGACAGGATGCAAGGGTTTTGTTGTGCTTTGTGCCCAGTGTCTCTTAGTTGCTCCTGGTTGATAAATTTTCTGTAACCCATGTAGCCTCGGTGAGGTCCTTTTTATTTTATTCTTGCAGTCTCCTTATGATTTTGTACAACTAAGGTTGGACTCTTCATACTGGATGGGTTAGATGTAGCCTGAGTAAACTCCTTCAGTATGAGAGATCTTTCCTAATTGGAATAAAATTGCCTGATAACAGCAAAAATAAGCTAAAAAAGGACATCACCTATGTTGAGAGGGTTAAATGTATCAGATTTCTTTATGTTAGTGCTTTTTATAATGCTGGTATCCAAAATGGAATGCTCATCACACTTCAAGAAGCTTTGAAACATAAATTTTGTTTTGCATTTGGACCATATGCGTATTAAGCAAGGATTTTATCTCCTTGTTCAAAGCTCATTAACCCACTGAGTGTGGGGATGCCCTGTGCATTTTATTTTTGCTGTCTTTTTTATTATTTTATTCGGCATAGGATATGTACTCTTTCAACTGAAAGGGTGGTGGTGACCCTGAAAGGAGGATAGTGGACTGCAAAAGATGGACAGTTTGGGCCTGCAGTCCACTGGAATAATGTACAGATTTAGTCAAAATAAATGTCTTCAGTATGAAAGGTCTTTCCTATGCTGATTAAAATGGTTTAGCAGCAACAGGAATTAACTGAACAGGACATGCATTCAAGGGGTTAATAATTGTTCTTGCTAATTTGTGTGGTTTAACTTGGGAAGAATTGTGAAGACTGGGTATGGCAGTAAAGTGTTTGTTTTCAGTTTATGGTGGAATGAGTTAGTAACCTGTGAATCACTTTTACTCGGTTTTGGCATCTAATCAAGAATGGTATTGTATTCATTGTCTTTCTATGCTGTGTCACAAAGACTTCAGCTGGTTTTGGAAATTGTGTGTAGGCTGGATCCAGGAATTTGCCATGTTCAGAAGGTCATCTTTGAAATATCTCTCAATTAACATGATACTTTCAGGGAGAAAGAGGAGCCATACAGTTATTGATTAGTTTTGCTGGGAAACTCAGATTGTTGGTTAGTACAGTTCTGTACTTATTGCACAAATGGTACCTAAATTTCCAATTTAAATTCTAGTTGTGACCTTGTACTGTATGTACAGTATTACTCTCTTTTACAATATTTTGATCAGTTATATGGATAAAACTCCTCAGTTGCATAGTGAGACAGCTTGGACATAACAATATATATATACAGCATACTGTAGTTCGGGCTTGAACCGCACAAGAAATCTATCTATCTATATACCTAGGCTGCTTCCCCCAAGAAAAGGGAGGTAGCCGAGACAGGTCAACACACTACCAATTTACTCATCCACTCATACACATTCATTCGCATCTTAACCCCAAAGGGGAGAAGGGACAGATCCTCACCGTACCACACCGCACGAGGGTCAACTACACAGTGCAGTCAGTGACATCCACAGCAGGGCCCGACAGCAAAGCTGGTTTACCCCTGCCACATCATAATGGATCCAGCCCCTTACCTGCACCTGACCTGATCAGCTGATCAGACAAAAAGCAGGAGAATATCCCCTCAGGGCTGCGTCATCATTTATTCATTCACAATTTCTCTCCATTCATTTCTATCACGCATAGCCACTCTTCCTTGCTCAACAGACAACCCTCTCGCATCCAACGCTCTCCTCACACTGTCCATCCATCCTATTCGTGGTCTTCCTCTCAGCCTTACACCTCTCACATCAGATCTAGTTATCTTTTTCACCAATCGCTCATTATCCATTCTCTCCATATGCCCAGACCATCGCAACACCCTCTGTTCAACTCGATCAGCCATCTCCCGAACAATTCCAGTTCTCCTTCGCACTTCATCATTCCTCACTCGATCCATACACGTCACTCCACACATACTCCTTAGACACCTCATCTCCATTACATTCAAACTTTTCCTCTCTGCTACACCCATATTCCATGTTTCAGCCCCATATAATGCAGTCGGTACCACAACACCCTCATACAGCCTTCTCTTTACATCCATTCTGAGTGAATGACATCCAAACACTTTTTTCATTCCTCCCAGCACCTTTCCAACTTCATTCATTCTAAACTTCTCTTCTGCATCTATTCTTCCATCCGTAGCAACATGTGACCCTAAATACTTAAAACACTCAACCTCCTCAAGCAACTCACCATTCAAAACTATATTCATCCTCCTACCATCTGTCAACCTCGTTCACTTCATCACTTTCCTCTTATTCTCATTTATTTTCAGTTTCCTCTTTTCACACACCCTTCCAAACTCCTCTACCAACTGTCTCAATCTCTCTTCTGAATCAGCCACCAGTGCAGTATCATCCGCAAACAGCAGCTGCTTCAGATTCCACTCTCTCCCATCATTCACCAGACTCAGTCCTCCATCTAACACTCTTGCATTCACCTCCCTTACAACACCATCCATATAAATATTAAACAACCAAGGCGACATCACACATCCCTGCCGCAGCCCCACTCTCACGGGAAACTGTGAGAGTGGGGCTGCGGCAGGGAAACCAATCACTCACAGTATTTCCCACTCTTACACACGCTCTACTATTTACATAAAAACTTTTCACTCCTTTTAGTAACCTGCCATCAAGCCCATTCAGTCTTAAAATATTCCACAAAGCCTCCCTATCAATTCTATCATATGCTTTCTCTAAATCCATGAATGCCCAAAACACATCCTTACCTTTTGCTAAATACTTTTCACACACCAGTCTCACAGCATACACCTGATCCACACATCCCCTCCCTCTCCTAAAGCCACACTGCTCATCACCAATCACTCCCTCTGTACCCTCTCTAACTCTCTTAATTAACACTCTACCATACACCTTACCTACCACACTCAACAGACTTATACCTCTAAAGCTAGTACATTCATACTTATCACCCATACCTTTATACAGTGGGACCACACAAGCACTTGCCCAGTCAATTGGCACCATACCTTGCACAAAGCACACATTCAACAATCTTACTAACCAGTCAGCAATAGTCGCTCCACCACATTTTAGGCATTCCACAGCACACCCATCCATACCTGCAGCTTTCCCTGTTTTCATCTGCTTAACTGCCTCTTGCACTTCCTCCATCGTGATCAAGGATTCATTCAACTCTCCCAACACATCTATTCCTTGCATCCTTCCATCTGCCACAATCTCAGCCTCCCTTTCCTCCTCTACATTCAACAATCTTTCAAAATACTCCGCCCATCTTTTCCTTACTGCATCCATCTCAGTTAACATCCTTCCATCCTCTGCTTTTACTCACTCCTCCTTCCCAGACTCTCCCTTTCGCACCCTTTTCACCTCCTTCCAAAACATTTTCTCATTCTCCTGAAAATTCTCAGTCATCCTCCTACCCCACCTCTCATCTGCTGCCACTTTAGCACCACGCACAACCCTTCTCGCCCTATTCCTCTTTTCCTTATACCTCTCATATGACACCTCATCCTTCCTCTGCAACCACACTTCATATGCATGTCTCTTCTCACCCACAGCCATACTTACTTCCTCGCACCACCATTCACTACCCTTCCTTACACCACCACCCACTCGTCTCACACCACACACCTCTTCTGCATGTGCCCCACAGCACTCTTAAACAACTGCCATTCCTCCTCCACACTGCCACTCTCCTGATCTTTCACTGCGTACCACTGATCTCTCAATTTCTTCTGATGCTCTATCATTTTCTCTCTTTTATCTAACTCACTCACTTTCAAAACCTCCCTGCCACACCTAACTCTCCTAGATCTCACCCATCTCTTACCTACTCTCAACTTTCCCACCACCAGGTGGTGGTCAGACATACCTCCACCCTCCCCTCTCAAAACTCTCACATCCAACAATCTTCCTATTACATTCCTGGAAACAACCACATAGTCCATCAATGCTCTGTCAACAACCCTTCCACCCTCCTGTCTCACCCATGTATACTTATAAATATCTTTCTTCTCAAACAAGGTATTCCCAATCACCATCTCTCGCTCAACACACACACCTATCATTCGTTCCCTGTTTTCATTTCTTCCAGGCACACCATGCATACCAACTACACCTTCAACTGCTACATTTCCCACTCTAGCATTCAGATCCCCCATCATTACCACATTCACATTCGCTCCAAAGCTCTGCAAACACTCATCAACATCATTCCAGAAAGACTTCTTCTCTTCTTCATCCCTTTCACTACCAGGCCCATATGCACTCACAAATACCCACAACTCACGTTCAAATTTCGCTTTCACCCACATCAGTCTCGATGACACCTCTTTCCATTCAATCACACACTGCTGTACTTCCGGGCTCACTAACAAGGCCACACCTTCTCTTGCCCTTCCTCTATCAACACCTGACAATCTTCCATTCACACTTCCAAAAGTAGACACCTTTCCCTTCATCTTTGTTTCACTCAAAGCTAACACATCCAACTTTCTTCTCACAAACATTCTCCCAATCTCCTCCCTTTTAGCCTCAATTTTACTACAACCACGCACATTCATAGACCCAACCTTCAGGGTACGGGGATAACTCGATCCCCCATCCCTTTCTCTGGCCTGTCTCTTTTTAGGAACTAAAAAACAGAGGAGGGGGTCCCTAGTCCCCTCACCCCTACCTACACTAAAATTATATACACCAAAATTTTAGTCTTTCTGTAATACAGACATAACCAATGTGATCAGAGGTGGAATTTGCTGTTGCATCCCAGTACATACCATACTGTAGGAGGAATAAACATTATTATTATAATTATTATTATTATTATTATTTTACTGTTTTTTGTAATGTTGGTACTTATTTTTTGCTATGTTAACCCTTTAAGTCCAGGTGATGTTTGTTTTACTTTATTCTTTTTGCTACCAGGTGCTTTTATTCAGGATAGAAAAGAAATCGTGAACTGGATGGGTAAATACTCAATGTCTAATACTTCCAGTTCAAAAGACCTATCTTCATCTGAATTAAATCATCATGAGAAGGAAAGAATATAATAAATGTCCCTGGGCTCAAGAGTTAAGGGTGTAAATTCAGTTTGCATGTGGAGAGTAACAGTATAGTTAAAAGATACATATTGACCCTAGAGAGTTTATTTTTGATAGCCTCGGCTATATAGTTCTGTTTACACAGGTACTGTAATATCAGCCTTGGTTGGTCTGAAAAAGTGGTAGCATTATAGAACTGTATAGTGTTTACTTTATGGTGTAGGGTTCCTCCTAGAATTAGTATAGTGCACTGAGGATTTACTGTATTTATCTCTCTTATTTTTTACTACTTAAAGTTATCTGATGATGACTATTAAAAGACTGTGGTTGGTGGGGGCACTCACCATCCACTCACTTGATGTAGTGCAGCTCTCAGGTGCCTGCCCTTTCCTCTCTTCCATCTTTCCATCTTTCCTCTTCTGTCTTTCTTTCCTTCATTCTCTTCTCTTCCTTCTGTCTACGGGTAACTCTACACTGAATGACAAGCCAAATGCTTCCCTGTACATCAGGAAACCGTGTACTATGCAGTTGGTAACCATATAAACAAATAATGGCACCTGGTGCTTTAGTGGGCAATTAAGGTGCTCGAATCGGATTGAGCCTGTGCAGGATTATATCCAAGGGGTGGTTGGGGTTTATTGCTCATGTAATGCCACTCATGGTTGAGTGAGGCTGGTCACTCTCATCTTAAATGTTAGGACCAATTTGTCTAGCCCCAGGCTTCAACTCTTCTTTTGGGGCAACATTGATGATGATGATGACTCTTAAAAGATAATGATGTTCTGTAACATGTTAATTAGATTTTTCATAATATTACAATGGGAGGAAAAGTTATGTTTTTCTAACAATATGCCATGGGATAGGTTATTACTTAATGGTTTGGGAATATCTTGTACATTGTAGTTCATTTGGTATGAGGTAAATAACAGTTTTTTATTTTTATCTGATTTTCTTTCAAGGATAAATTGTAAGTTGTGATAATCCTATCTTCTTGACCTCAAACCTTATGGTAAACTGAGCATTGAATAGTGCAGTAATACTTGAGCATGCTAGAGCCACAATCTGTTTCAGTATTATTACTTAGCAGCTTGATGGGTTACAACAGTGACAACAACCACAGAAGTTACATTTTTTTATGTACAGTATTCAGTATTTATATAATATATTAACTATGCTATTTTCATTTTAACTTGGCCCAGAATATCCATCACTCCCTTTTGAATGCTCAGTTGTCATAAAAGATTAATATTTGAATGTGATGCTGCTTATGAAGAATCACAATGGAAAGGAAATAAAACATTAGCTTTGTCTTTTTCTGTCATAGGTCATTGTGAAATTAGCTGCAAAAAGATGAAAATTTGGGTCAAGTTAATGTGATTGAACTATAGACAGCGCATGTTAGGCTAGACAGCGATCATTCCACTCAGGTTTATTAAGATGTCCATCAGTGACTTACACGATGCGTCATTTCCCCTTGCTTCTTTCACGCTGTCACTAAAGCAGCAGGCACAGGAAGCAGCAGCTGCTACCCCTGCTACCCCTGCCACTGTCCAAACACCTGACTCTGCCACCCTCAAAGTCAATCAGGTATTTGCCATAAACACAGCCAGTAGAATACCATCAGAGTACGGTTTTTAAAGTGAATGTATATCCTCCTTGTGTTCTCAAGAGTTGAATTCTTATTTTTCTTTTTTTTTCCTCCTGTAAGAAGGCTGCATTGATGTCCGTTTGTGGTTTCCATGTTGGAAAAGAATCGTATCATGTAATGTTCGCACCTGTTGGTTTTAATTGCAGTGGCTGGTAGTTTGTATAACACTAATTGCATATTTTTATGCATCACATTTTGTGAAAGTGGTAAAATCACCTTTTTGTAAAAGATGCATTGTTCATCACAGTGAATTTTTTACTGTGGTTGTGATGCACCAATATGCCAGTGAGTATTATCTCTATGTTGTGTCCTTTTTCTCACTTTTTGCACTGCTAATTACTTTGCTTACAGTACCACTACATAAATCTTAGCTGTGCTTCACATTACTGTGCATAATATCTCTTTACGGGGATAAATTTAGTTTGATTCATATAAAGTATATTCAGGTGTGTGTGTGTATGCTGCATTGATTATGGTAACGTATGCGTAATGATAGCAAAATCTAGTGAGCAGATGACAAAGAGAGAACACCAAGGACCAAAGTACATTACGTGTATGTCATATTTCATTTATCAAAAGTTTAGAGCACATATTTTTGTGTATGAGAATTACCATAGAGTGTACTGCTGTATTTGCTGTAGTGGTGTGCTCTCTTGGTGAATGCTGTGTTTTAATATATGTTTGGGTATGAGTGTGGGTTTGGGTGGGGATGGGGTCACTGGGTTGTTGGCATAGTGGAATGAATGAGCAGGATAAGACAGAGTAAAGTTTAGATGACCAGTCAGGAATTTGAAGGCATATCACTTTGAACTTGGCTGTGTGGCAAAAATTAGCAAAATTTAAATGAAGTTCTTCAGCACTTATATCTTATCTTCCACAGTATTCACAATTTTCAGGACAAATTTTGTTTAGTTATTAATTGCTGCTAACTAATGATTTACAGTTAAATCCAGTTGTCTGTGAATCAGCATTTGCATTAACTACTTTAGTACAGTATTTTTAAATTATTCTTTTGTTAATACCTGACAGTTTATTGCTGCTTAGGATAGACACCTCTGACTAAAAGTATTAAGCAGGCATTGTTAGCCATTCCAGTATAATGTTTTTTTTTTTTTAAATACTGTACATAGCTTAAGAGACTGGCACGACTGAAGAAGTTAGTAAATGTTAATGCTTTAAAGGACTTTCACATCAATACAAGCTTAAACACTTGAGTCAGAGAATGATAACACAGCACACAAATTATTTTAATTTCATTTTAGACTTTATTCAATGATGTTCTTTGGCCTTATGGACTCAAGAACATGGCTTGAATGTGTATTATATAGAGCTGACTGCCCATATAATGCATGTGCAAGCTGACGTTACAGTACACCACATACTCTATAATTGCTGCTCTTATCTAGCCTGTGAATACTAACACGGGCTGATTTGCTAATTGCATTTATATACTCTGTAATTGCTCTGCCGTATCTTGCAAATGATATTGTTGCCACGGGCTGATGTATTGCTGTGGGTGCTCTGCTGTGGTGCTCAGTTTATGTGTATAGATATA